>JAJMZS010002952.1:0-109660 GCA_023807205.1 Isotricha prostoma | reverse complement strand
CAAAATATTAATTCCATTTTATTAAATAATTCAAAGTTTCTATTTTATATTTTAAAATCTATTTTATTTTTAATCAAAATTAATTCATAAAAATTATTATTATAAATTAAAATATTAATATTATTATAAAGAAATAATATATTTATTAATTGAATATTTTATAAATATCTTTTTAATGCATTTTATTATCAATTAAAATTAGTATTAAAATAATTTTCCAATTCATGAATTGAAGTATTAATTTGATTTATATTCAAACATTTTTTTTTATCCATTCTTCTTTTTCTTTTATTTGTTTCAAAATTTCATTTTTTTTAATATTAATTGAATAATTTTTTTAAATTCAGCCAAACTTATTTCTTTCTGATTATTTAATTCATCTTTTTTTTTTTTTACTTTTTAAAAATTTAATTTATTCTATTAAAATCACAATAATTATTTAGCATAAAATTATAAAAATCCATTTTTATGAATACCATATTTGTTATACATTCTATATTTACAACTTTTTTCAACCCAGAAATGGTTCTAATTATAGAATTTAAAAATTAATTATTATCACTAAATACATTTCCTTAAAAAATTTTAAATATAAATTACTAAATTCAAAGAATATGAATAAGGTAATTGTGAATTGTTGGAATCATTATAGTTATTAAAATTATTTATATTATTTTTTATTGTTTAAATTCCAAAAGAAATAGGATTTATATTAATAATTTTTATTTCCCTTTTTCTTTTAAAATTAATGCTTATAATACTGTTCCTTCATCAATAATTTCATCTGGATTTAACAATTTTTTTTTCAATTTTTTAAAAAATTGTTATCTATAAATATTTAAATAAACAAAAATTTAATATTATTCATATTCATTTTATTTACTTTTAATATTTTTAAAATGATTCATTGATGAATTTTTTAATTTTTTAAACAAATATATTTTATAATTTGAAAATTTATATTTATTTTATCATTAAATTATATATAAAATGTCATGTAAAAGTAATTTTTTTTATTCTTTTTCATTTGTATTTATCTATTTTACATGTCTAATATTAAATTTAATATTATGGCCTTCAAATTTCATTTCAAAAGAATTAATAAAGCAATTTAATTTATATTATAATTCATCACCAATAATGAATATAAATTCAAATGATTGTAATGATAAATCAAATAATATATTAGGATATTTTGGTGGAATTCCACAAGGAAGAACATATTCAAAACAACCAAGAGATTATTGTCCTTCAAATCCATTAAATTATATTGTTGGAAAATGTAAAGTAAATCCTTGGTTTAATTATGATATTTGTTATACAACAGGAAATGGTGATAATGATATAACTATATATTATGATAGAAAAAAATGTATTACAATAAATGAAATTAAATTTAAATATTATGATTATTTTAAAGGAATTAGATTATGTAGTATAACTCAAAATAAATTTAATTATTATATATTATTAAAAAATTCAACAAAAACAATTGATGAATGTATAAAACAAAAAAATATGAAAGTATGTGGAATATTAGATGATTTAAATCAAATTGCTTGTTTACATGAAGATTATTCTTGTCCGATTAATGATATTATTTTTAATGAAAATGAAATTTATTCAATTAATTTAAATAATACAATAATTGAGTATGAAAATATTAAAATTAATAATAATCTTTATATTCATTATACTAATAAAAATTTTAATAAAAAAATAATTTCAAATTTTAATTTTTCTTTTGATAAACCATGCTCACATTTTTATTCAGAACCAAGAAGAAGTAATTTTTTTATAGCTTTTGATTTTGTTTATTGTAATGAAAATATTAATTCTCTTTATGAAAAAATATATTCTGAAAATGCTTCAAGTTTTATGAAAGATAATGATTTATATTCTTCATTTGAACAATTTAATCTTTCTAAATTTAATAATTACAATATTAATCTTTATTCTTCCTTTTATTTTGGATTTGATAAAGAATGTATATTACAATATAATTTGAATGAAAGTTCATTTATTAATTATTTTTCAAAAATTTTGATTTTTAAAAGAATATATGGTATTTTTACTTTTTTTTATTTTATTCTTTGCATAATAATTATAATTAACTCTTCAATTTTGAATGAATTTTCTTTTTTATTTTTATTTCTTCATGGAATTCCTTTTCTTCTTTGTGTTATTTTTTTAATAATTAGTATTATTGTGATTAAAAATGTATATTCACCTTTTGATTGTAGAAATGAAAATATTCCTTTTTTAGTTAATTATAGAAAATTAAAAAAAAATTCAAAAATTTCATTTATTATTAATATTATTATTCTGTTTATTTATTTTAGTTTTATAATTTTTGAAATTTATCTTGCAATTGTTACATATAAAAGAGATAAAATTTATAAAAAAAAAAATTTAGAAAAAAAGAAAGAAGTAATTAAAAGAAAAATTAGAAATGAAAATACAGATTCAGAATTGAGGATTAATGTAGATTGAATAGGATAAAATTTTCCAATAATTTATAAGACATGAATCATTAATTGTCCTTAAAAAATAGAATAATAATTTTATTTTAATTGAATATATATAAACAATTTATTTATATGTTTTAAGATTTATTATCTAAAGTTTATAAATATAAATATTTTCTTCATTTTTGATATTTTGAGTATTGATTTTATAAAATAAAATTTCTTTTTTAAATTGTATTTTATTTGATTCAATTATTTTATATAAAGAGAATATATCTTGCATTGTAATATTAATTTTTAATTCTGTTTTATAATTATCATTTTCAATATCTAAACCATTTATAATTGTATAATAAATTAAAAAAAATTCTTTTGAGATTATTTCAACATTATTTGATATGAGATTTGAAATTTTTATTATTCCAATTGAATTATTAATAAATTTAAATCTAATTCCTATTGTTTCTGAATAAATTAACATACTTATAATATTATTTTCAATTGCATAACCAAAAAGTAAATTTAGATATTTTTCAGCAAAAAAATTGCTTATTTTTATGATTTTGTTATTTTCATTTTGTTTAAATATATCAATTGATATTTTAAATATATTAAATTTATAAAATATATAATGATTTATTTCATCATAATTTCCTAAATTTATTCTACATTTTTCACAGTATAATTTTTCATTATTAAATTTATTGCTTTCATTTTTTATACACCAAATATTAAAATTGTCAATATTAATTCTTTCTTTAAATTTGTCAAACAAATTATTAAATGAATGATTTTCTTTTACTGCTTTTTTATTATGAGAACATTGAAACATTTCATGAAGACTTTCTTCTATTTTAATTGGATTAAAATCAAATATAAATTCTTTATTTATATTTTTTAATAATTCATTATTACATTGTTTACAATAAATATTTTTTAAATAAATATTTTCTATTTGTTGATTACATTCACATTCATTTCTAATATAATCTAAGATATTATTAATATATATATTATTATTTTTTATTTCTTCATTTATAATATTTTTGGTTACATTATACTTTATAAACATTAATTTTGTATCATTTAAATTTATAATTTTAGGGATAACATCTTTAATATTTAATATTCTCATTGAAGGTGAAATTTTAAATTGAAAATTTGAAATTATTTTATTTATTTTTTTATTTTTAAGAATAATATTTGTTATTCCATCTTCACTTTTATGGAAAAAATTCATATCTTGTAAATTTATATCATTAGGTATTTCAATATTAACATAAACTAATCCAGTTAAATTTAAATGAAAAATTGTAACCATTAATAATTATTATATATTTTCAAAAGAAAATAATATAAAAAATAAAAATGATATCAAATGAATATAAAATGGTTAAAAATTAAAAAAATTTTTATTCCTATATAAACTATTATATAAATTTTTTCAATAAAACAAATTAAATTCTCATTCATTAATTTGATTAATATATAAAAAAATTTAATTATTATATTTTTATTTAAATTAGATATGTATTTTAAAAGGTTTTATTAAATTTTAAATAAAAAACTTAATATTTAAACATTATTCTCTAAATCATTTTTAAAATGTAAAACATTATTAGCTCTATAATCAAAATTATAATCATATTGATTATTATAAGTTGCATCATTATTATCATTTTTTTGATTATTCATATTAACAACTCCAAAATTAAAATTATATTTAGGAACATAATCAAAAGGATTCCCTCTTTCAATATAATTTTCTTTATTATTATTACTCATCATTTTATTTAATAAAGTAGAAACTGGGATTTTATTTTGATTTTTAATTTCTTTTTGATTAAAATTATTAGATGTATTAATTGTATTTAATTCAGATTGAATTGTTTGATATTCAGTTTGAGTTAGTTGATTATAATTTTTATGTGAAGGTTTATTTTCGATTTGATTATTTAATATTGGATTAAAATTGTATTTATAATTATGAGAATTATTATTTATTGTATTTTTAATTGAAGGATTAAAATTCTTTTTTTTATATTCTGTTATTTTATAATCAAATTGTTTTTTCATATCATAAAATTCATTTAATTGTCTTCTAATTTCTATTAATTCTTTATTATCTTTATAATTTATATTTTGATTATTTTCTGTAATACTTATATTAGGAGTTTTATGATTTTTTATATCAGTATTGATATTTTTATAACTTTTATTAATTTTGTTATTTGAATATTCACTAATATTGCTTGTATTTTTTTTCTTTTTTGTAATATTATTTTCACTATTTGTTCTGATTCTTAAATTAGTACTTTTATTCTTGTGTAAAGTTGAGAAACTTCTATTATTTTTTTTTTGTTTATTAATTGATTTACTATTTCTATTTATTTTTTGACCACTTTTAAAAAGTCTTTCAGATACTAAATAAGGATTAACATTTTGATTTGTTAACAAATAATTTGGTTTACTTACACTTTCTAAATAAAGTTCTTTTTCTTCTTCTTTTTTTAAATTCATTAATTTTCCTTGCTCTAATAATCTATCTTCTATTTTTTTACTTATATAATCAGGTTTTCTTTCATTTAAAATATTTTGACTTTTTTTATTTGTTTTTACAAAACGTTCTTCATTTAATATTAAATTTAGTTTATTTATTTTTTCATTTTTTTTTGTATCAATCGAATTTTTCCATTGATATAAATCTTGAATATTTCTTTTTATTTTTTTACTACTTTCATTAATTTCTGGAGATTTATTTTTATTATTTCTTTCAGCAATTTTTTTAATTTCTTCATTATGTTTATGCTTTAATTTTTCACTATTTAATCTTTCAAATACATTATCTTTATTATTTTTTTTTGCAATTTCTATACTTTTTTTACTAATTGAAGGACGATCTTTACATTCATTCATTTCTTTTTCATATAATTGATTTTTAATTTCATTAATTTTATTTTGAGTTTCAATTCCTCTTCTTTTCCAATAAGGATCAATAGAAGAATAATTAGTTAATTGTGGTTTAATACTTAAAGAAGTAAAATTTGAATTATTATTTTGTTTTTGTATTTTTTGTTTTTTAAAATTATAATCTTTTATATTTTCTTCATTATTTACTATTGGAATATATGAAAAATGATATGATGATTTTGGTGAAATTATTTTATCTGTAAAATTTATATTTGATTGTCTTTCTGATTTTACTTTTTCATCTCCTATTCTTCTTTTTAATAAAGTTTTTGAATTTTCTATATTTGGATTTTGATATTTTGGTCTCGTAGAATAGTTTTCTCTTTCTATATATTGATTTATGTAATATGGTGTAAAAATATTTTGAGTTATTTCTTTATTTTGATTTGTATAACTATATCTCTCTGTTAACTTTTGAGGTTTTGAATTATTATAGTTTGATGGGTAATTTTTAAATTGATTATACATTTTTTTTTGTTATTAATTTTATTTTTATTTAATAAATTATTATATTTTCAAATTAAAAAAAATTTTAAAACAAGATTTAATTTAATTCAATAAATCATTTAATTTATTGAAATTCAAATTTATTTTTAAAATGTGTTTTTATTAGGAATTAAAAAAAATCTAAAATTTATTATTTCAAAACAAAAATAAAAACAAATTTTTTTTTAAATTAGATTAAAAAAAATAAAATAAAAAAAAACAATAAAAAAAGGACAAAAATGGAAGGATTTGAAATCTTAAAAAAATTAGGTGATGGAGCCTATAGTGTAGTATACAAAGTGCGTAGAAAAGCAGATGGTAACATATATGCATTAAAAAAAGTAAAACTCCAAAATTTAAACGACAAAGAAAAAGAAAATGCCTTAAACGAAGTTCGTATATTAGCAAGTATAAAAAGTACATTTGTAATTTCATACAAAGAAGCATTTATAGAAGATTCAGATTCATCACTTTGTTTAGTAATGGAATATGCAGACAATGGAGATTTATATCAAAAAATTGTATTATTTAAAAAAAACAAATGTTTAATGGATGAAATTGATATATGGAGAATTTTTATTCAAATGACAAAAGGATTAAAAGCATTACATGATTTAAAAATATTGCATAGAGATTTAAAAAGTGCAAATATATTTTTAGAAAGTAATGGTGCTGCTAAAATTGGTGATTTAAATGTATCAAAAGTAGCAAAAAAAGGTTTAGGTTATACACAGACTGGAACTCCTTATTATGCAAGTCCTGAAGTTTGGAAGGATCAACCTTATGATAATAAAAGTGATATTTGGAGTTTAGGTTGTGTTACTTATGAAATGATTACTTTACATCCTCCTTTTAGAGCACAAAATATGGAAGGTTTATATAAAAAAGTTATTAAAGGACAATATGAAAAAATTCATGGAGATTATTCAAGTGATTTAAATGATTTAATTAAATTATTATTAAAAGTTAATCCTTCTGATAGACCTAATTGTAGTCAGATTTTAAAACATCCTATTGTTAAAAAGAGAATTGATTTTTTTTCTGCTACTGCTGGATTAGATAATGAAGATTTTGATAATATTGATGAAGCACAATTACTTAAAACTATTAGAATTCCTAATAATATTTTATTTTTAAGTAATAATTTACCTGATTCTAATTATAATGATACTAAAAATAATAAGAAAAAAAATACTTTTCCTAATAAAAATTTACCTAATATTAAAAAGGAAACTAATAAAAGTTTAGAAAATGAAGTTAAAAATCATAATGTTACTGATGAAAATATTAAAATAAATTTATCACAACCTTCAACTAAAAAAGATGAAATTAGTAATAGTAAAGGTAAACCTAATAAAGAAAATTTAAATATTAATAATTATAAAATAAAGAATATTAAATCTAATAATGATTTACCTAATTTAGATGAATTAAATCAAATTCCTTCACAAAGAAAAAATGAAAATCAAAAAAATAAAAATAGAAATAAAGATAGAGAATATCAAAGATATATTGATGGATTGGGTTTATCTGAAATTTATAAAATATATGCTCCAAATTTAGATAATAATTATGTTATTAAAAAAAATAAGAAACAATATGGAAATTATGTTCCAGGAATATATAGTCAAAAAAAACCTATTAGTATACATAATAATAATTATCCTAGAATTATTCCTAATAAAAGATTAAATCCTATAAAAAGAAGGGAAGTAAATGGTGTATAAAATTAATATAATTATTTTATTTTTTATTTTTAAACTTTTTTGTCATGTTTAAATGTTCTTTTAATTTTAATATATTATTTTTGAATAAATATACTTTATTTAAATTAAATTTGAAAAATTAAATATTTTTTATGTAAATAATAAAATTAATATGTTTATTCAAATATAATTTGAAAATTATTAGAATGAAAGTTTCAAATGAATTTAAAGGATTTAAATAAAATATACAAAATAAAATAAAAAAAGATGTAGATAATTCAAAAAAAAAATAAAATTAATTAAAAATTCCATCCAAAATTTTTTAGAAAATAAATATATAAACTTATATATTATTTAATTTTTAAAATTCAAATGGAAAAATGTTCAATATGTGAAGAAACATTAACCAAAGAAAAAAAAGTAAAATGTTCAATTTGTTCAACATTCTGTTGTACAATTTCATGTCTTTTAGATCATTATTCAATTCATGAATATTTTGAACCAGAAAATAATTCACAAAATTTATTATTAAATTTAAAAAGAAGACAATCATCAAATTTAACTGAAAAATATTCATTTTTAACACCAGGAAATTTTATAGAAAGTAATAAATTTGATGATAATTATAAAATAGAAAATATTGAAATAATAAATAAAGGATTATTTTCATTAGAATTAGGAAAAGGAAGTTTTGGTAGAATTTATTTAGGAAAAAATAAAATAAATAATGAACTTTGTGCAATAAAAACAATAAATAAAAGACAAATATATAGAATTTATGGTAATTATAATATTATTTATAATGAAATATCAATTCATTCAAGATGTATTCATCAAAATATAATAAGATTATATAATGTTTATGAAGATGAAGATTATTTTAAATTAATATTAGAATATGCATCAAATGGTAGTTTATATGATAAAATAAAAAAAGAAAAAAAATTAGATGAAAAAACATCATATTCTTATTTTATTCAAATTTTAAATGCTGTATGTTTTCTTCATTTAAATAATATAATTCATAGAGATATTAAACCAGAGAATATTTTAATAGATAAAAAAGGAAATTTAAAATTATGTGATTTTGGTTGGAGTAAAGAAATAGATTTAGAAAAAAGAAGTACAATTTGTGGTACAATTGAATATATGGCACCTGAAATTGTTAAAAGTGAAAATTATGATTTTGGAGTTGATATTTGGAGTTTAGGTATTTTTTTATATGAAATGATAAATGGACATTCACCTTTTTATTCTAAAGATATTAAAGATATTAAAATTAAAATTAAAGAACATAATATTAAATTTGATGAAAATATTAGTTTTAATTGTAAAGATTTGATTAAAAAATTACTTAATGGAAATTCTGAAAAGAGATTTAAATTAAAAGATATTTGTAATCATCCTTTTATTGTTGAAAATATGGATTATTTTGATTTTGGGATTATTGAAACTGAAAATATGGAAAAGGAAAATCATAAAATTAATATTTGTAAAAGAAAAAGAAGTTTTTCTTTAAAAAGTTTATTTACTGAAAATAAAATTGAAATTATGAAAGAAAATTTAAATAATGAAATTGAAAAAGCTAAAGTTCAAGTAGAAAGATTAGATTTTAAACAACAAAACTTTGATTTTTTTGAAAATATTAAAAATCAAAATCGGAAGAAAAAAAAAGGTAAATGTAAATGTATTCCTGTTAATAAAAGTAGAACTGATATTAATAATAATGTTGAAAAAATGAAAATTTGGATTAAGATGATAAAATAATTTTTTTGCAAATAAAAGTTTTACAAATAATTTATTAATGCAGTTATAAATACTTATATGTATTTATTATATATTTCTTTATTATTAATTTTTGAGATTTTTAATATATTATTTAATGAAATGAATAAGAAAAAAATAAATTTAATTTATTTTAGCATTGTTTTAATTTTTTTTATATTGTAATCAGAAAATAACTTTTATAAAAGTCATAAGAAAAATAAAAAAAATAAAATCTATAATCATATGAATATTAAACTATATAAAATTTTTTGATTTAAAATTTATAATTATTTTCATTTATTTTATTTATAACATATAAAAAAATATGAAAGAGAAAGATGAATATATGAATTTAAATCAGAATGATAATTTTAAAAAAATGAATTTGAATATATTTCAAAAAGAAAATGATTATTATATGAAACAAAATTTATCATTTAATGATATTGAAGAAAAAAATTGTAAAAAAAGTCATTTTATAAGAAATATAAATTTAATTAAATCATTAAATATATGTATCATATTTTTCAATTTAATTCATCTTATATTTTTTAAATTAAAATTTTCATTTTCATTAATAAGAATAATATTAATAATTTTATCATATTTTACAATATTATTAATTGATAATCTTTCAAAAGTAATAACAAATATATTTTCAATTAGAATGTTAGTTTTTTTAATTGATGCAGCTGACTTATTTCTTTTTTGTGTTGAAAATCATTACGAAAAAAAAAATCATTTTCTTTCAATGAGAATTTTCAACAATGCATATTTAATGACATTAATACATAATTATTGTTTTTGTTTAAATTTATCAGAATCAATTAAATTATATCTTCTAATTACAATAGAATTATTATCATTTTATGATCATAGTGAAAATTGGTTTATAATTAGATTTTTCAAAAATTTATTTTCAACTAAAATAATTACAATAATTTACTTAATTTTCATATCAATATCAATTCAATATAATATGGAAAAACCAGTAAGACGTTTATGGGCTTTATTTGATAGTTATAAAAAAAGTTATTTTTGTGTTAAAATGATATATGATAAATATCAATTTGGAGTAATGATTGTTAAAAATGATTTATCAATTATATATTATAAAAATCCAGAAGCTGAAAAATTTCATTTAAAAGTAAGAGGATGCTTTCCAGATAAATGTAAATGTACATTCAAAGATATTTTTAATTTAAATGAACATTCAATTGAAAAAAGATTTATTCAAGAAATTAATAATTCAATAATTAAAAAATCTACTTTTATTTTCCCAATCAAAATAAATAATCAAGATGGACAAAATGAAATTAAAAATGAGAAAAATCAAAAATATATAGAATTATATATTTTTAATTGTGAATGGACAAATAAAGAAGAATGTTATTATATTCAAATTCATGAAATTCCTTTTGTTTCAAATGGTGGATTAGTTGCTTTAGAAAATTTAAAAAAAATAGAAAAAGAAATGACATCTTTTGTTTGGAATTTAAATGAAATATGTTCATTTGCTCCTTTAAAACCAGATAATAATAAAAAGAAAATAGATAAAAATATTAATTTTATTAAAAATAATATTGAAAAATCTCCTATGAAAAGTCCTGATAATTGGAATAAAAAAAATTATATTGCAAGTAGAAGTATTAAAACTCCTGTTAATAATTCTATTTTTCTTAAAAATTTAAATTTTAATATTTCTCCTTCTCCAAATAAATCTCCTAATTTTATTGGTTTACTTGAAGAATTAAAATTGAAAAATTTAATAAAGGAAAAAACAAAATTTGATTATACTTTTCTTTTTTATAATAGATTTGGAGGAAATTATATTTATGATTTAATTCTTACTAATTATGTTTTTACTTCATTTATTGAAAGTAGAGAAATAAAAGATATTAGAAGATTTAATTTTGATAATTTTTTAAATTATATGGTTAATTATTTAACTCCTATTGCTAAAATTAATAATTATACTATTGTCGTTAAAAATTCTTTAAAAGAAGAAGTAGAAGCAAATTATATTTATATTAGAGCAATAATTTTTAATTGTATTATGTTTATAATAAATAATTCAAAAGATCAAAAGAATAAAATTTTAGAAATATCGACAAAACATGCTAAATTTCAAAAATCAAATGAAAATTATTTTAGATTAATATTTCAAATAAATCAAGTTCAATGTTATTATTCATATAAACATTTAAGTAATTTTTTCTCTCAATTTGATGAATCAAAATTTAAAAATATTGATCCTCAACAAATAAATGAGACAATAGATTTAGGATTATTTGTAGTTTTTTTAATATGTAATATAGTTTTTAACCTTAATGTAAGTGATGTGAAAAGTTTTGAGATAAAAACAAATCCATATCAAATTTTAACATCAATTTATATTCCATCAAGTGCAAATAATCCAAATGTTCCATATAAAAAATTCCCTATTTTAGATATTAATAGTGATATTGCAAGAAAAGCAAATGAAAAAATTGCTGCAATACAATTTCAAAATTATCAAGATAAAATAAAATTTAATTTAGATGATTCTGAAGATAATAAATATGATAATAGAACTGAAGAAGAATTAGATAATGATGATGAAGATTATACTGTTAAAAAAGATAGAAAATTTTTATTTGAATCAAATATTTTAAATATTTTTGAAAATGATAATAAATATGATAATTATATTCCTATTATACAAGATAATAAATTATCAAAAAGTAAAAATAATGAAATTATTTTTATAAATGAAAACTATCAAAAGGATATTTCAGATTGTTATATTAAAATTAAGTTTGAAAGACCATAAAATTTCCTAATAAATTATTTAAATACTCAAAAAAATAAAAAAAATTAAAGTTTATATAAATATGCTCTAATATAAATAATTTTTTATAAAATAAAGATATTATTTTTTTTATATTATTAGTTTTGATATTATTTTAGAAATTTATTAAATGTTTTATAATGTTTTAGTTAAAAATTAAATTATTTTTTTCAATACTTTAATAAATATACTTACTTTACATTTTTTATAATTTAAATAAATATTAATTTAATGTAATAAACTTAATTTCATATATTTTAAAATTTCAATTGCAAGTATGGCCAACATCATAACAAGCATCAGAATTCTATGCAGTATTGATATGTTGTTTTGCCCCGTATTTTCGTCTGCTTTTTTTTGGGCTTTATATCATTGCTGGATTATCAGATATAGCAGACGGTTGGGTGGCAAGAAAAACAAATACTGCCAGTGAGTTAGGCTCCAAGTTCGACACGATTGCAGATTTTGTTTTTATTGCTGTTTGTTTGATTAAGTTGCTGCCACTCATGGAAATCCCATTTTGGGTGTATGTTTGGATTGGCATTATAACATGTATCAAGATAATCAATATTGTCTCTGGGTATATTGTCCAAAATCGATTTGTGTCTGTTCATAGCCTGATGAATAAAATTACACGAGCACTTTTATTTGTTTTCCCTCTGACTATTTCCTTCATTGATTTGAGATATAGTTTAACTGTAGTTTGCATTATCGCTACCTTTGCGGCAATTCAAGAAGGACATTTTATCAGAACAAAAAGACAAATAATTTAGATTTGAAGTCACCTTTTGCTATCAAGACTGTTATATTGTTCAGAAAACAGAAATCTAGAATTTAAAATCAAAGAAACAATAAGTGATTCTGATTTGATCTTTTAATGAGTTTTTTGGTGTGTCTCCTCTGATGATGCGTATTGCCCATTGTTATCATATGCTTGATTATCCAAATAAATTTTTTTCAAATACTAAACTTAAATAAATTTATTATTTTGTAATAAAATAACTTTTCTTTCTATATTTTGATATATATTTATTTATAAAAAACATTCCAAAATACAATTATCGTTTATTTATTATTTATTAAGAATTTCTTTAAATAACTCAGTATAGTAAATATAGTAAAAACAGATAAATAATATAAAAAAAAAAAGTCAAAAATTTTAAAATATAATATAAAAAATAAATATCAAAAAATAAATATAATAAAATATATGAGATTGATAAAAAAATTAGATTTTTTTTCTCACAAAGTATCCTTAACAATGAATAACAAAGGAGATATAGGTTACAAAACATTTATAGGAGGATTAATAAGTCTTCTTTCATTCTTTGTATCTATTTTCTGTGGAATATATTTCATAATAAGAATGTTCAATAGAAAAGATCTTTCAGTTATTTATTCAACTCAAATGAATCCTTTTGTAAATTTAACATATTCACATAAATTACCATTTTTAATAAGAGTCTCAGATACAAATTCTCTTCCTTATGATGAAGATGAAAGATTATATTATATTACAAGTAGTGTTTGGTTTGGTGGATCAAATGATACAACTTTATCAGGAAGTGCTTCTCAAACTTCACAATCACTTAATATTTCTAAATGTGATTTAAACATTCATTTTACTGAAGAATACAAACCTTATTTTGAAAAATTTGAAAATTTATCTTCTTATTATTGTATTTTACCAAGAAATTATACTCAAACTATTTATGGTTTATATGGAAATTATTATCCTTTTTCTTTTTATTCTTTTACTTTCAGATATTGTAAAAATACAACTGAAAATAATAATTTTTGTTATTCACTTGAAGAAAGTAAAACTTTACTTAGATCACCTTATTTAGATGTAATCTTCTTTGATTATACAATGAATTCTTTGAATCATAAACAAGTTAATGAAATGGGAGTTAGAAAAGAAAGATATGAATTATCTCTTAAATTATATAAAAGAATTTGGTTATATTTAGAAAATATAAAATATATAATTGATAAAGGATATATTTTTACATATAATGAATATGAATATTTTCATAGATTTGATTCTGTTAGAATTGATCCAAGTATAATAAGTGAAAATTCAACCTATTTTTCAACATTAACAATTTTAAATAGTGTAAATACTTCAATATATAACAAACAATATACTAAATTTCAAGATTATGTAGCAATTATTGGAGGATTAGTAAAAATTGTTACAATGGCTGGTTCTTTTTTAAATCATTTTAATTCATTAAATTCATATTATTTTAGATTAATTAAAGATTATGTTATTGATTATAATCTAAATAATATTGAAAATAAAAAAAAAAATCATAACCTTCATCTTACTTCTTCTATTTTAGGTAAGTCAAAAAATTCACAAAACATTTTGGCTAATTCAAAAAATGAATCAGGTATAATTTTAGATAATAAAAAAATACAAAAATTTGAATCATTTCATATATTAAATAGATCAATTTCTATTAAATTTCTTCCAACATTGTTTATAAGTAAAAAAACTAAATCTGCAATTGCTATGTATAAAGAGTTTATAAATACAAGGTTAAATATTATAAATATACTTAAAAAACTTGAACTTATACAACTGCCTGAAAATATAAAAAAGAAACCTTCAATTAATAGCAATATTGTAAATAACCCAATTAAGATTATTAATAGAAAAGTAAATAATTTCATAAATGAAAATTGATGTAATTAGATTTTATATGATTTTAATTTAAAATAATACTTTTTTTATTTTTAAAATCAAATAATTTTAAATTTGATTTTTGTATATTGGTTTGGTAATATTAAAATTATTTTTGAGTTTGTTTAATTTTTTAACAAATATTTTATATTTTTAGATTCAAAAAGAAAAAAGTCAAAAATTGAAATAATATATATTACAATTAAATGTAACAGTAAATTTTAAAAATCATTATTTCTCATTTTTATAATTTAACATAATTAATTCTTTATATAATTTATTATTATTCAAATTAAAATTTAGTTATTTTGATTATTTTTTATAGTATAAAATTTAAAATATAAAAAATGTTAAAATCAAGTTTATATCAAAAAAAAATTGAAAAAAAATTTCATGAATGGAAAATTTGTTTTATTTGTTATCCAGAATCAATTAATATTGAAGTTAAACAAAATTATACAAAAAACATTTATGAATCATCATTTAAATTAGAAAACTTACAATCATTAAAATTCTTTTTTTCAAAAAATACAATAAAAGAAATACTAGATTTAATTATTACTTTAATTTCCCATAATGAAATTCAAATAGAAGAAAATTCAAAAATTCTTAAATTAATTTTAATTTCAACAATAGAAAATATTCCAAATGAAGAATTAATCTTAAATAAAAATGAGAAAATATCAGAAAAAAATGAAAAAGAAAATCAAATGGAATTAGAAATAAAAAATCAAATAACAAATTGTAATTTAACAATAATAAACATATTCAAACCTCATATAAAGACTATAAATGCAATGTTAACTTTTCCCTCAGGAAATATAATTTCAGTATCAGATGATAAATCAATAATAATATATGATTCCCATTTAAAAATAATTAACAAAATAGAAAATGCACATACAGATTGGATTATTAGTGTTGATATTAAAGATGATAATAATTTTGTTACATGTTCAGTAGATAAAAGTATTAAAACTTGGATTAAAAAAAAAATAAACAATGAAAGTAAATTTTATTTAAATCAAACAATAAATAATGCACATGAAGAAGGAATATGTAAAGTAATATATAGTATAAATGAAAATATAATATCATGTTCTATTGACTCATATATCAAAATTTGGGAATTAGATAAAAATAATAAATATCAAAATATAATAACAATAATAAATAATCGTTTTATTTGTTCATTATTATTAATTAAAGATAAGAATATATTAATATCAATAGGAGGAGAAGGAACAAAATTTTGGAATATATATAATTATAATCTTATTACATATATTAAAGAAGCTGTTTGTGGAAGTTATAATGCTTTACAAAGAATTGATAATGATAGAATTATAATTGGAAGTGATGAAGATAAATTACTTAAAATTATTTCATTATCAGAAAAGAAAATTATTAAAACTATATTTAATGAATGTCTTTGTTATGGTATTTGTGTTATTGAAAATAAAGGAATATTTATAACTGGAGGATATTATGGTATTCAAATCTTTAGAAATGATAATTATGAATGTATTCAAACTATTAAGGATGAAAATACAATTAAAACTTATGGGCTAATTGAAATTAAAAATGGAATGGTGATTTCTTTTTCTAATAATCAAATTATTTGTCTTTGTTCTTTTGATTTATAAAAATACAATTTAATTATATATAATAAAATTTTATAATATTTGTATAAAAATTATATGGATTTGTTATAATATTTTTAGATTTATTGTTTTATTTAACCTTGAAATTATAAATTTACAAAAAATTTTTTTGAGTCATACAATAAATAAAAAAAAAAAAAACATAATTTAATTATATTAAATTTTTATATTCAATAAAAATAAAAAAAATACTATCTTATTTTTTAAAAAAATTTATAAAAAATGTTAATACCAATTGCAACAAATGAAAAAATAAAAGTTGAAAAGATTTTTAATGAATGGAATATTCAATTATCATTGGAGTCACAAGAGATCACAATAAATATTAAAAAAAATATAATAGATATTTATCAAACTTCATTAAAATTTGAAAAATTAAAAGAATTTAAATTATTTTCTTCAAACAAAACAATAAATGAAATATTCGAATTAATATTAATATTAATTTCTCATAAAACAATCCAAATAATAGAAAATGATAATAATATAAATTTAATTCTTTTTAATGATAATAATGATTCCCATGCTAATCTTATATTAGATAAAAAAAGAATAGTCAATAATAATAATAATTACAGTTTAGAAGGAAAAAATAATCTATTATTTGAAATTAATGAAAAATTAGAAAAAAGAATAGAAATTCTTGAAAAAGAAAATAAAATAAATAAAAATAATATTAACAACCAAAACGATGAATTGAATAAAGACAAAAAAAAAATAGATAAATTAGAAATTGAATTTAAAAGTTTACAAAGAAATAAAAGAAAAACTAATTTAAAACAATGTAATTTAAAATTTATTAATTCAATAAATTTTCATACTGAATGGATTAGAACATTATCAATATTTCCAATATCTGGAAATATAATTACAAGTGGAAATGACAAAAAAATAATCATATATGATATAAATTTTAAAACAATTCAAATAATTGAAAATGCACATTCTGGAGATATAACTGATATTAATATTTTAGATGAAAATAATTTTATATCATGTTCAAGTGATACATCAATAAATATTTGGATTAAAAAAAATAATAACAATACATTTAATTTCATTTTATATTATTCAATTAATAAAGCTCATAAAAGACAAATTAACAAATTAATTTATTATTCTTATGGAAAAATAATTTCATGTTCATGTGATAATACAATAAAAATTTGGGAAGAATGTAATAAAAAATATCAATCAATTACCACTTTAAATCATTCAAATGTAGTATATTCAATATTATTATTAGAAGATAAAAATATTTTAATATCTAGTGGAATAAATGAAACTAAAATTTGGAATTTTAATAATTTTGAATTAATAATATGTTTAAATAATACTTGGTGTGCAAGAAATGCTTTAAAAAGAATAAATGATGATAATATTATTATAGGTGGTGATGAAGATGGAAAAATGAAAATTATCTCTTTATCTGAAAAAAAAATAATTAATCATATTAATTATGATGGTTTAAGTTGGGGTATTTGTTTAATTGATGATAAAAATGTTTTAATTGTTGTTGGAAAAAGTAATAATATTAAAATATATAATATTGATAATTATGAATGTATTCAAACAATTAATAATGCTCATATTGATAATATTACAGGAATTGTTGAGTTAAAAAATGGGGAAATTGCTTCTTTTGGAAAAGATAAAATAATTAAAATTTGGTCATTTTAATTTATAAAGTATATTAAATATTCAAATTAATAATATTAATATAATTAATCATTTTATTTTTTTTAAAATTAAATAAATTATTATAATTTTAATTATTTCATTTTTTAAATAATACAATTGAAAATAAAGATGATTATAAATATTTCATAAAATTAGAAAAATATAATTGTGTGAAATATATTAAGAAGTAAATTCATATTTGAAAAAAAAGAAAACTATAGGAATGTATCTTTTAAAGAATACGAAAAAATAATCTTCAATTCAAGTAATTATAATTATATCAATTAAATCTATTCTTATTATTATAACCATTATTTTTATTTTATTCATTTGAATCATTTTTCTTTCCTATAATTTATTTTTGATATTTTAGAAAAATAAAACAGCTATTAATTTAAAAAAAAAAAGATATATAGAATATACAATTATTTTTTGATTATATATATATTTTTCTATAAAATATAAAAATAGGTTATAAAAAAAAATTAAATAATTTTGAAATATATTATTTAAAAAAAAAGAATTAAAAAAAATATAATTTTTTTATATAATAAATAAATATAATTATTCTATTTTTTAAAAAATATTATTTTTTATACAATTTTCCTCTTAAAACTCCTTTCTCTTTTTTTAAAATATCCTTAGGCAATTTTTTTTTAATAAGAGGGCGATATAATGTAGAAAACATTAAATTAAATTTTTTTTTATTTTCTTGGTATTTTTCAGGATAAAAATAATAATCAAAAGTATTAAAATATTTATCAAAATCATCATAAGCTAAAGGATTAACCATAGTTCCTTCATTAATTTCAGTAATACAATAATTGTGATTAAAATCATTTGAACAAATATTATTAATTAAATTTTTATCTTTTAAATAATCAATTTTAATATTTTTATTATTATTTTCAATCACTTTTTTTTGTAAATTTGAAACAAAATCATATTCTTTTTCATTTTTTATTCTTGATGATTCAATATTAAAATTATTAACCGTATTATTATGTGTAAAATTGTTTGCAATATCAGTTGAATTTGTTTTATTAACTGAACTATTAATATGAGATGATTTATAAAGATTTATTTTTGATTTTGGAATATATCTAAATGAATTTGGAAAAATTGGTTTTTTATTATCTGTCATTGATAAATCTATACTTACTTTTTTTATATTATTATTTCTACCTCTTATACTATTTTTTGAATTTTCATTTGATTCATAAGATATTATATTATTTGATATCATTGGAAATTCTTTTGAAATTTTTGGTAATACTTTTTTTTGACTTTCAATTTTTAAAACTTCAAATATTTTTGAATGATTATTTATTGTATTTTTAATATTTACTTTATCATAATTGACAGCAATTTTTTTTACCTCTATTGGATTTAATAATGTATTATCTATATATTTTTCTTTAATATGTCTAACTTGACTTTTTCTTTGTTTAGAGAGCATTTTTAATAAAATATGATTTTTTTTTTGTTCTAATTCTTTTAAATTTCTATTCATAAATTCATCATGATTTAACATCATTTTAAAATAATTAATATGAACAGAATAAACAATTGCTTCCATATTATTACAAGTAACAGTATAAAAATATTTATTATTCCAAGAACAATCACTTAATCCTATAATATCATTTTTACCAAGTGATTCAAATCTAATTTCTTTTTTTTCATAATAATCTTGAAATTTTTCTAAATTATCTAATTCATTTCTATTAATATTTCTTTTTAAAGTAGAATTTAATAAAATTGAATCAATATCATTTAAACTTAATTGAGATTTAATTTCAAAGTTCCCTTCAACAACTAAATAAACAAAATGATTTATATTATTTAAATTTTGTCCTTCTTTATAAATAATATCTTTATATTTGAAAACTTTCCTAATAAAATATCTATCAAAATTTTTCATAAACAAATTAACATTAATATTTTTAAAAATAGGTAAATCTAATAAAAATTTTAATTTTTCTTCTCTATTTTTTTCATAAGTATCTCTTAAAATTCCATTATAATCAACTTTATCCAAATATCCAAATTCAGTATTTTTATAAACAATAATAGTTTCCATTCTAACATTATCTTCATTATTAAAATTCTGATCAACATTCATTTCACCAAATTTATTTCCAGTTTTTAATTTTTCTGCAATATAAAATTGAGTAATTAAAACACTTCTTCTTTTAGGAACTTTTTTCCCATAATTTCTTATAATTGGTTTAATTCTTTCAACATATTCTTTAGCAATAACTTTACTATGTTCAAATTGAGTTGTTAAAATTCCAGTATCTTCACCAATTGAAGCAAATGCTTCTTTAATTTCCATTTCTATTCTCATTACAAATTCTCTTTCTTCTTCACTTTCAAATGGTTTTATTCCTTTTAAAAATGAATATTCATTTAATGGAACTAATGAAAAATTCATTATTGAATTTTCTATTATACTATCTCTATTTTTTTTTAATTTTTCTAAACGTCTTAATCTTTCCATTTGTCTTTTTTTTGCTTTTACTAATTGAATTGTTGAAAATGCTCTTTTTATCCATATATCAATTGATTCTTCCTTCATTGGAAATTTATCATAATTTGTAATAATCATTTTATTTAAAAAATCATATTCATGAAATTTTCTTAAATTAAGTAAATAACAAAAATATTCTTCTTCAGTTAAATCCATATATTCATCATTTGGAACAATCACATCAACAACACCATTTAATATAATATAAAATTTATCTGCTGGTTCATGAAATCTATATAATATTGTATTTTCTTCTTGGAAATCATATTTTAAAGTAAAAGAAATACTTGAAAAAATTAAAGGTTCTTCTATTAATTCATATGAAAATGGAATTAAACGATTTAAATATTCTATTATTGCTTCATTTTCTATATATGTTCTTTTTGAGTTTTTTAATAATTTTGTTGTTATTTGTGTTAATTCTTTAAATGATAATTTTTTGTTTTTTGCTATTTCTATTGTAAGTGAATCTTTTAATGTTTTTTTATTTCTATAATGTGATGATACTTTTTTTATGTATTTAAAAAAATCAAATGAATGAATTACTTCTGATGTTGTATTTGGAATTAATTTATCATTATCTTCTTTTTCTTCTTTTCCTATTTCTGAATCAGATATATTTTGTTTTATTAATGATATATTTGTACTATTTATTGGACTTTTAATTAATGGTTTTATTGAATCCTTAATCAATTTATTAGAATTTATTTTATTTGGACTTTTTGAAGAATTTGCTTTTACATTTTTAACTGAATTTCTATTTGGACTTTTTAATATATTTTTTTTTTTTGGATTTTTAATTGAACTTTTATTAGGAGATTTTATTGGACTTTTTTTTGGACTAACTATTAAACTTTTTTTTGGACTTTTTTTTAAAAATTTATTTAGACTTTTATTTAATGGTATTCTAAAATTCTTATTATTTTTATCTTTTGAAAAATTTTCAGACATAAATGATTATACAATTTATTCAAATTTTAAAAAATTTAGTTATTTAATAATAATTATAAATATTAAAAAATTATACTTTTATTTTAATAAAATTACAATTATATTATTTTAATTTAATATTTCACGTCTATATTATATATTAATAGTATATTATATTAAAAAATTTAATAGAAAAAAATAATTCAAAATTTACTTGGGAAAAATATTTAATTCAATAATAATTATTCAAAATTATTTTAAATGAATTTAAAAAAGAAACAAATATTGATTTAATAAATGATAAAAAAGTAATTAATAAATTTAAAGGAAATAAATCTCAATATATAGAAATATTTAGAAATAATTTTGAAGATATTTGTATATTTATTAAATATTTTTCAAATTTATTTATTATAATATGAATAAAAAAATTTGAGGTGATTCAGATAGAGATAAAGAAGAATAATAATATTTAAAAAGAGAATAGACACAATTAAATATTAAAAAATCTCCTTTAATTTGAAGTAGAATTATGTAATCGACAAATGAATATAATGATGTCAAGAAATATAATATTTAAATAGTATATATAAAAAGAATGAAATATAAAACTATAAAAGATAATCATTCAAAAATTATTTTATTAGTTTATTAATGAAAAAAGATTAGTTGATAATTTATTTTTAATTATACTCCTCTATAAATAAAAAAATTTTTAAACTAAAATTCAAATATATATGATAAATAATAACATTTAATATAAAAAATAATTAAACTTTTTCTTCTTCACCTTGTTTTTCATTAATACTTTTATTTTCTTCATTATTATTCTCTTTTCCTTCTTTATTATTTTCATTTTCTTCATTATTTTCATTTTGTTCTTTTTTATTTTCATTTTCATTATTATCATCTTTATTATTATTTTCATTTCCTTCATTATCATTATTTTTATTTTCTTCATTAATGACATTATTTTTAGCTTCATTATTTTCTTCTTCTACATCTAAATATTTATATTTAATTTCTTGTAATCGTTTTTCTCTACTAAGATTATTATTATTTTGATAAGAAGGATATTCATCTTCTCTTTTTTCAACTTTTGATATATCATTTGGAAAAGATATTTTTTTATTACTATCATAATTATCCATTGAAATATTAGTATTACTTTGTTTTAATTCACCATTTTGATAAATACTTTTTTTTCCTTCTGTATTATTCAAATTTTCAATTATACTTTCTTGATTAATATTTGAATTATCTAAGTTATTATTTGAATTAATTGAAGCATTTATATTTATATTATTATTCATTTTTATAAATTTACTTTCATTTACTTTTAATTTTTTTTCTAAATTAATTTGTTGAAGTGTTAATTGATAAACTTTTTCTAAATTTTCTATTTCATTTTTAATAAGTAAATTTTGATGTTGAATCAAATTTAATTTTTTTGAATTATCACTTACTGTATTAGTAATAGCTTTATTTTTTCTATTTGAATTTTTTTGATGATCTCTCATTGTATCTTGTAAACGATGAATCATTAAAACATATTCATTTTTTTTACTTAATAATTCTCTATAATCATTATCAGTTGTTGTTTCATAATCTAAAGCTAATTCATCTTTTTTATTTATATCATCAGAAGAAGAATTTTCTTTATTTTTACTTAACATATATCTTGGTTGACTTTTATTTTGATTTTTATTTTTTAATAATGAATATTTTGAAAATATTCCTTGTCTTGAATTATTAATTTGAGTTTGATTTATATTTTTATTATTTTTTTCTTCCTTTTGTAATTTTACAATATAACTTTTTGATCTTTCTAAATTTGAACTTGGAACTTTTATAGTTGGTAAATATAATGGATTTTTAACATTTTTATTTATAGTATTTTTATCTATTTCTTGAATAACTTTTGATTGATTAGATTCAACTTTTTGTATTATTTCTTCTTCTGTTCCATTTAAATCACTTTTAATTAAATCTAACCAAAAATTAATTTTTGAAACTATCATTTCATCTGAATCTTCTTTAATATTTGCATTATATAATTTAATTAATACTTCTTTTTCTTTTATAACATTTTCTAAACTTTTTTTATTTGAATTTATTTTTGTATAATAATCATGTTTTTTACTTCCTAAACTTTTAATTTCTTCAGTATATGATTTTATTTTTTGAGAATATTTTTTTGTATCTTTTAAATTCTCAATTTTTTTCCCATTTTCAATATTATTATCTTTTAAAACTTTTATTTTAGAATTCATTTCTAAATTTTCTTTTCTTAAAACATCAATTTCACTTTCAAATGAATTAATTTTTTCAGGAGTTAATAAATGTTCAACTCTATCAGACATACTTTTATATTGTATTTTAAAAGTATTATTTATTTTTCTAGATGTATTTAAATCTCTTTTTCTTAAATCACAAACTCTTTCTAATTGTTGAATTACATAAGGATCTGGTTCTTTTTGATATAAAATATCTGAATTATTTGCAACTAATTCATTTAAATTTTTTACTAAAATATTTAAATTATTCTTTGATTCTTCTTTTTTTCCATTTAATTCAATTAATTCATCATTTTTTTTTGTTATTATTTCTATTAATTCTGTTCTTGATAAATTAGAAAGTTTATTATATAATTCTTTTAATTCATTTTCATTGTTGGAATTTGACATATTTTCATCTTGTTGAGTTTTACTTAATAAATCTTGAGATTGATTAAAATTTGAGTCTTCATTTTCTTCATTGTTCGGTTCCATTAATTTTATTTAATTGATTTTTTTAATTATAGTTATAAATTTTTATCATTTTAATTTTTATATTATTTTTTTAATTTTTTTTTTAATTATTCTTTTAATTTAATATTATTAAAAAAATGAACTTTAATTCAATAAATCATGCATTATCAGAATATTTAAAACAATTTGTATGGATATATTTTTTTATTATTATTATTAGGGAATTTTAGGAGATAAATCAAATATTTTTAAAAATAAAAATCTAATTTCTGATGATAATATAGTTAAACTTTTATCAGAATATTTATCATCTTCAAAGAAAAATTTAAAATTTAAAGAAATTAGTAAAAGAATCTTTGATAAATATATAGATTATGATGATAAAAAAGTTTTAAAAATAATTAGAAAAATTTTAATAATTTACTCAAGAAATCATAAAAAACTACTTTTAAGAATTTTATTTAAATGGAAAAAAAATATAAATGAGATATTAAATAATAATAATAAAAATATAAAACAAATTAAAAATATAACTTCTTTTAGTATTCTTAAACAAATTCCTTTGAAAAGAAGATTAATGTATCAAAATATTATTCCACCATTTACACCAAAAGAAAATGAAACAATACTTTTAAATTCAAAAAGAGCAAAATCAGCAAAAGATATATTAAGTCAAAAACAAAATATAAGAAAAATTCCAATTATAAGTAAAAAAGAACAAGAAAATTTATTTAACTCATTATATAATGATAGTCAAATTAGAAAAGAAAAATTAAGAAAAATGAGTAAAGAAAAAGAAGATAATTTTAATTCAATTTATACATTTACACCAAATATAATTCCTAATAAATTAAATGAAAAATATTTAAAACAGTTAAATGAATCATCTAATAAAAACAATATTATTATTCGTAAAAAAAATAATAGTTTTATAGAAAGGTTAAATAATTATGAAATATTAAAAAATAAAAATTTAAAAAAAATAAAAGAAGAAATTGAAGATACTATTCCTCATCCTAAAAAAATAAAATTAAATCCAAAAGATATTAGATTAATATCCAATTCAAAACAATTATTAACTGAAAAAATGAAAAAATTGGAAAAATTAAAAGAAAATATTTTAATTGAAAAAGGAATAACATTTAAACCAAAATTAAATGAGAATATTAATTCAAAAATACAATCAGATATAATTGAAAGAAATGAAAATTTTTTAAAGGAAAAAGAAATTAAATTACATTCAATAAATGAAGATTTAGAATGTACTTTTTCACCAAAAATAAATGAAAATTCTACAATAAATCAAAGTACAATTTTTTCTGATGTTGGAGAAAGATTATATGATTATAAGAATAAATATGAAAGAAATTTAGAAGAAATTAAATCAAGATATCTAGAAAATTATTCATTTAAACCAGAAATATCAAAAAATACAAATGAAATATTAGAAAATAGGCAAAAAACAATGGATTTAATAAAATCAAATTATACTAGTATTAATAATGATAAGGATATTATAAATAATAATAATTATGAAGATGAAAATATATTATTAAATAATGAAAGAAGATTGGAAGAATTAGAAGAATCTGTTAAAAAAATAAAAGAATTATCAGATGAAAATATAATTTCAATAAATCCTAACTCAAATTATAATTTGAATAATTTTATTGAATTAAATAATAATAATGAGAAAAAAGATGTTTTTAATAGCCAAAACAAAATTATAAATAATAATAATAATAATGAATTATATTATGAAAATAACCCAGAAAAAAAAGTTTATGAAACAAAAAATAATTTTATTTCTGTTGATGATAATTTAGACAGATTACAAATTAAATATAAACAATTGAGTAGGGGAAGAAATAATTATGATGATATAATCTTATTTAATAAAAAAAATATTCAAAATGGGATGTATAATGATGAAAAAGACAAATTAACTTATTATACATCAATAAATTCAAAAACAAAATCAATAGTTAATTTTAATTATTATGATAATCTAGTATAATTATTTTTAAACTAAAATTCATATAAACAAAATATATTTAAATATAAAATAAAAAAAACTATTAAACATCACAAAAAAAAAATAAAAAAAAAAATCAAATTAAAATAAAAAAAAATTACAATTATAAATAACCAAAAAAAAATAAATAAATAAAACATAATTTTTTAACAAGAAAGAAACTGTGGATTTTTAAATACTCCTCCATTATATAATGCATTAGAATATTCTGAAATTCTAGTACAAGTTCTATTATGTTCTTTACTTCTAAATTGTTCAGGAATTTCAACAGGTTTATAAGATTCTCTACTTGTAGTTTGATAAATAATTTCTTTTTTTAAAGTTGGATCATCATAACAATATTTTCCTCCTTCCCAAAAATCTGATTCATCACCTGCTCTTTTACTTACATAAACTTTAGCTCTAAAAATATTATTTTTTTATTTATTTTACTGAGTATCTCTATTATATAATCTTGTTCCATCATATTTATCTCTATATTCTGTTTGTTCTAAAAAATTACCTTCATTTTCTTGAATTTTTACTCCTTCTAATATTCTTATACATCCTGCTATGTCTTGGTGACTTATATTGTAATTTATTGTTGGTTCCATTTTTTTAAATTTATTTTTATTTTGATTTTGTATATTTTTTTTTTGTTTATTTTATATTAATTTTATATTAAATATTCTTTATTTGAGTTTTATGAAAAGTATAATTAAATTATTATATATTTTATATTTTATTTTATATAAAATTATTATTCTTCTTCATTTTGAATTGATTGTGTTTTTTCTAATTGATCTTTTAATATATTTTCTTTATTTGGAAAACACATTAATGGACTATAACCTTTAGTATAATTACTATGACCAAATAAACAAGCATAACAATTTTTAGTTCTATCTTTTCCATTTAAATTATAATAATCATAAAATTTATTTTCATTATCATTATTTTCAATATGATTAAGATATTTAATAGAATACATTGAATTTGACTTATTATGAAAATGATTATTATTATTTTTAAAAAGTAAATTATCATCTTTTAAAATATCATCATTATTATTATCAAAATAATTATTATTATTTACTATTTGATTTTTAATTGTTGTATAATCACCTGATTTAAAATGATTTATTCTTGGATTATTTTCAATTTTATTTTTTATAATTTTTTTATTTTGATAAGATGAGAAAATATTATCAAGAATAAATTTTGTTTTATCAGGTTCTTCACTTAATTCATTATAATTAATTATATTTGCATTATCATCTTTTCCATATTCTATATTTTTTCTTTTAATTATTTCATTTATTTTTTCAATGAATCCATCTAATATTTTTTCATTTTTTCTATTTACTTTATTTAATTTTTCATTTTCATCTAAAATAAAATTTTTAAATTTATCATCATTATTTAATTTTTCTTTTTTTGATTTTTTCTTATTTAATTCTTTCCTTAATAATGTATTTTCATTTCTTAAATCATTTAATTCTTGATATAATTGTAAATTATAATGAAATAATCTTTTTATTTGTTCATCTTTTGGAAATTTAGAAATTTCATCTAAAGAAGATATATGTTTATATTTTGGATATTGAATTGGTTCAAAATTTTTTTCTGTTTCACTTTCTTCTAATTTATTTTCATTTTCTTTCATTTTTTCTATCTTTTCTTTATATTTTCTAAATTCTTTTTCTAAATTTGATTTTATTGAATTTGAATCTTCTCTTTCTGTTAAATTTTCTAATTTATCATTTTTACTTTCTTCTTTTTTATCATTTATATTATTTATATTTTGAATTGGAATTTTTGATGTACTATATGAATTAATTGGATTTTTATTTTTTTTTTTAGTTTTATTTAAATTAAAAGAATTATTATCAATTGATTTATCAATCTTTATATTTGAAGAAATTGAATTTTTATTTTTTTTTATAATTTTCTTTTTAGTTATTTTATTTTTAGAAACTGGATTTGATGTTGTATTATTATATTTTAAAAGTGCTTTATTATTATTTGATTTCAAATTATTTTTTATTTTTTCAATATTTAATCTATTATTTAATTCTGTTTTTGAAGAGTCATCTTTATTATTTTGTATAGAATTATTTTTTTGATTTAAATTATTGTTATGTAATCTTCTATTATTATAATTATATGATGTTATTGGATATTCATTTTTATTAAATTTCATATTTTTTAAACTTGCCATATTTTGTAAAAATAAAATTTGATTTGGTTTTAATTGAAAATTTTCTACATTTTCTTCTGACCCATTTTCAATAGTATTAAATATATTTGTATTAGGATAATAACTTCCATAATTTGAAACATCTTTTAATTTATTAAAATTATGATATAAATATGAATTATTTGAATTCAAATTACTTCTGGCTGTAGTATCAGAAAAAGTTATTGTGTTATTTTTTGAAATTTGAAATTCATTATTATTATTATTTAAATTATTATTTCTTAAATTGTTCATTCTTTGTTTAAATACATCTTTTATATATTTTTCATCATTTATATTAACCATTGGATTTTCATTATTAGTATTTTGATTGTAAAATTGTTTTTTTGTTGATGGACTTAAATTATTATTTTTATAATTATTTAATGGGTAATTTTGAATATTATTTTCTTTATATTTTTCTGTGCTGAAATGATGTGGTGAACTTTTTTGTTTGTTCCCATATAAACATGAAAATGTTCTTGAAGAAAAATTATTATCATTAATGTCATTATTATTCATTTTTATAATTTTTTTTTAATTTTTTATATAGAAAAATAAATATTTATTTCTTTAAAGTTAAATTTAAAAACACAAAGAAATATAAATAATTTCTATAAATAAAATAATTAGAAATATATATTTAATTGAATTAACTGAAATGAAAAGAGGAGCATTTCTTAATTTACCTTTAATAAGAAGAAAAAAAAGTTTAGATTTAAATAATAATGAAGAAATTGAATCAAAACCATTAAAAGATTTTTTCTATTTAGAATTTCTGAAAAATTTAACAGTATCAAAAGTATTAGAGTTTACTGAATTTTGTAAACAAAAACAATTAGAATCATTAAAAAGAAATATGAAATTAAAAAAAAGTGTATTTATAAATTTAATGAAAAAAACATTTTTATTCAAAGAAGATACATTTGAAATATTATATGAACAAATATTTAATAGATTTAAAATATTTAAAGCTGAATTAACTTGTATAAATAGAAAAGATAATTATTTTTTAAGTAAGATTTCCCCAGAAGATGAAATTGATATGTATGAAATTTGTTGTGCTTTAGCTTGTTTTGTTAAATGTGATTTTAAAAGAAAAATAAAATTATTATTTGATATTTCAGATATTGATGATGATGGTTTAATTAATGAAAAAGAACTTAAAAAATTAATTTTTACAATTAATAATTTATTTTGTGAAGAAGTAAAAAATAGTGATTCTACAATTGCTTCTCAATCTATTGCTTCTATTCATTCTAATGATATTATGAAAAATTTATTAAATTTTCCTGGAGAATTGAGAAGTGTTTTTCAAGAAGAAAAATGTATTAATTTTATACAATTTTTAAATGGAGTTACTAAATTATATAATTATAAATATGATATGATTCCACTTTTTGTTAATTTAAAAAATTGTTTATATATAAAGAAAAATGAAAAAACTTTTGATATTAAACAAAAGAATTTAAATGATTTTTCTGAAATTTCAAATGATATTATTAATTTTTTAAAAACTGATACAAATATTGGTGTATCAAATATTGACTTTAAAAAAAACCTAATTAAAAAAAAAGTATTATTTAACACAAAATCATATTTTAGAAAATATACAAAAGAAAATAATATAAATAATACAAATAATAATAGTAATAATAATATAAATTTCAACATCAATAATATTAATAATGATAATATAAATAATAATACAAACAATGAAAATATAAATAATAATAATGATAATATTAATAATGAAAATAATAATGAATCCAATAATAATAATATACAAAAATCAAAATTAAAAGAAGATTTTTATTCAATTAATTTTAATAAAATAAGAGGATTAGAAGCATTTCCAGGAAAAATTGTAATTACAGAAAAAAAAAAAAATGGAAAACAAATGAATAGAAAAACAAGTTCATATAATAAATTTATATCTTTATTTTCAAAAAATATTGAAAATAATAAAAAACAAGGTTATTTAACTTTTAATGAAATTATGTCTGATATTCAAGTTATATCTAATAAACATAAAGCAGATGAACAAATTCCAGAACAAATGTTACAAATTCAAGATGAAGTTTATGATGATGCAGCAAAGACTAGAATTGTTTTAAAAGATAAAAATCCAAATGGTAATCTGCAATTTGGTTTATTTAAAAAAAAAAAAAAAATTTAGAAAATATGATACTTCATATTAAATACTCATTTATATTATATTAAAATATTAAAAAAATATTTTAGAAGGAAAAATTTTTTATTATAACATTAAATAATTTTAATATTTGAAATATTTTATTATATTTTTTTTTCAATTATTAATTGATTATTTAAATTATATTTTAAATTGGAAAAATTATATTTTTTCTAATTTATTTATAATTAATTAATTCCTGATATTTTTGCTTAATTTCATCAATAGATGAATCTTCATTATTTCTAATCCATGTTATAATTCCATTCGAAAATTCAACAATTTTACCCTTTTCATTATTTTTTTTTTCAAGAGCTAATTTTATCAATTTCTCTTTTTCCTTATTCCTTTCTATAAACATTAAATCCATTTTATGAAATTCTTCTGCTTTTTTAATCATTTCCTGAATAGTATTTTCATCAAATACATTATCAATTCCAATTTTTAAAGTATTCCCTTTTCCTAGACTAGTTTCCTCAGCTTTAACTTCTAAAATTCCATCACTATTAATATAAAAAGTAACTTCAACAATAACTTCTCCTTTTTTTTTAGGAAGAATACCAGAAATTGTAAATTTCCCTAATAAAGTATTTTCCTTTGCAATTAATCTTTCACCTTGATATATTTTTATAGTAAATTTAGTATTATAATCTTTGGATAATTGATATTTTTTAGTTTGTTCATATGGAATTGAAGTATTTCTTTTAATAATAAAATCCATTTCTCCATCGTCTAATTCTATTCCTAAAGATAATGGAATTATATCCATTATTACCATTTTGTCTATTCCAGTTCCATCAATTTGTTCTGTATCTTCATTTACTATTAATCCTTGTATTGCTGCTCCCATTGAAACAACTTCATCTGGATTTATATCTTTTAATGGATTCTTTCCAAAATATTCTTTTATTATTTCTTGTATTTTTGGTATTCTTGAAGAACCTCCAACTAAAATTATTTCATTTATATTTTCTTTATTTAATTCTGCATCTTTTATTGCATTATCTAATATAGGAATACATTTATTAAATAAATCTTTACAAATTTCTTCAAATTCAGCTCTTGAAATTTTAATTTCTTGCCCAATATCTTCTAAACTAATACTAGTATCTTCTAAGGAAGTTAAAAAAATTTTAGCCTTTTCACATTCAATTTTTAATTTAGTTTTCATTTTAGTATTATTATAAAAATCATAACCTTTATTTTTAAGTTCCTTTAAGCAATAATCCACTAATGAATTATCAAAATCATCTCCTCCTAAATGCATATCACCACAATTAGATTTAACTTCATAAAGATCTCCATCAATATTAACTATTGAAACATCAAAAGTTCCACCACCTAAATCAAAAATAAGAATATTTTGGTCATTATTAATTTTCCTATTATAGGCATAAGCAATTGCAGCAGCAGTAGGTTCATTAATAATTCTAAGAACATTTAATCCAGCAATCTTTCCTGCCATTTGTGTAGCTTTTCTTTGTAAATCATTAAAATATGCTGGACAAGTTATAACAACATCTTTTACTTTTCTATTTAAAAATTCTTCTGCTATTTCTTTCATTGTTACTAAAACCTTTGCTGATATTTCTTCAGCAAAAAATGTTTGTTTTTTATTTTGAAATTCTACTTCTATTTTTGGTTTATTTGAATTTGGAGCTTTTATTATTTTAAATGGCCAATATTTCATATCATTTTGTACTTCTTTATCATTAAAGTTTCTTCCTATCAGTCTTTTTATTCCATATATTGTTGTTGTTGGGTAACGAAGCATTGTATTTTTTGCTGCATCACCTACAATTACTTCATTTTTTGTAAAACATATCATTGATGGAGTTGTTCGATGACCCATTTTGTTTGCTAATGTTTCTATTTTGCCGTTTATCCATATTGATACACAAGAATTTGTTGTTCCTAAATCTATTCCTAATACAATTTGTTGATCAGACATTTTTTAAATTTTTTGCTTTTTTTTAAAAAAGGTTTTTGGATTTTTATTCAATTTTTTTTCACTTTTTTTTTTTTAACTTTTATTTGTTTTTATTAAATTAATTAATTAGTAAACAAAAAATTAATTTGTAATAAAATGTAATACAAATTTAAATAATTTATTTATTAATTATTGGTAATTATGCTATTTTATATTAAATAAACATTATTATTAAACAAATCTAAAATAAAATAAAAAAATGATGAAGAAAATATTTTATTTAATATAATATATATTAAAAAAAAGATAAATTTAATAAAAATAAAATAGATTTATTATAATAAATAAAAAGAATTAATTAAATTATCATTTATTGAGATTTATAAAATTTAAAAAGTAAAAAATAATTTTCTCAATACATATAAATTTAATATAATTAATATTTATTAATAATAAAATAAATTAAAAATAAAATAAAAGATATTTTTCAAATGATTACATTTTTGGTAATACTGAATAAAATATTAATACAAAAAATGAATTCTATAAATTTTACATTTATTAAATCTTATAATCAATAATATTAAATTATTAATTGGAGAAATACATAAATATATTATAATCACACTATTAATTTAAATTATCTTGATTACAATTATATGTATATAAATATATAAATTTAAATTTCACTTTTATTTTGTAAAGCCAATAATTGATTTTGACTTGTAGTTTCATTCATTTCTTTATCATCAAATTTATTTTTTTTATGTTTAATCATATATTCATATCCTTTTCTTTCTAAACCAAAATCAGCTTCAAAAGTATAAGTATAAGATAAAACTTTTCTTTGTTCTTCAGAAAACACATATTTTTCAATAATACTAATTTCATTTTGTGATTTAAGATAATGTACTATATCTAATAAAAATTGAATTTCTTTATAATTTTCATGTACTTGTTTAATTGTACTCAAAGTATTTTTTTTACATACAAAATCAGTACAAAAACCAGGAACTTTAATTATTCTTAAATTAGTTTTTGGAATAAATAATTGCTGTTTACCACTTTTTCTTCCTATTATATAACTGTTATCACTTATATCACTACCCCTTCTTTTCAATTCAGTTATGCTAGAATATTTTGTTCTATAATTATTATGTAAATTATCACTTTTTACTTTATTTTTAAAAAAATTATGATTACTATTACTTATAATTGAATTAATATGAAAAATGCTATTTTTTTTGGAATTTAAATTATTTTGGATATCGTTTATATTAAAAATTACGGATGATGTTTTTTTGGGTATATCATTTCTATTAGAGTTTTTATGTATTAAAAAAGAATCTTTTTTCTCACTATTTCTATATAAAGGTCTATGTAATAAACTTGCAGTTTTTTTTTGTTTTGGAGATATTAATTGTCCATATGATAAAGTGGATTTCTCTTTTTTTAAAAAAATAGAATTTAAATTTGATTCTTCTTCTTTATTTGAATTTCTATATAATAAATTAATTGTATTTTTATTTTCTTTACTTTTTGATTTTTCACATAAAAATTCATTTTTTTTTAATAAATAATTATTTTGAACTGTTTTTTTTGTCCCAGTAAGAATAAAACTATTTTTAATCTTACTATTAGTAAAACTTTTACTTTCTGAATTTTCTTCTATTATATTACCTAGATTTGACTCTAATATATCATTATTGTTTTTTTTAACAATAAAAGAATTATTATTTTCTATTATATTATTCATATTACTAAACATTGTATGATTTTTAAGATTTAAATTTCCTGGTAAATTATATTTTTTCCTTATTTTCTTTAATCTAATTTCACTTTCATCTAAATTAAAAAATTCTAAAATATAATTTTTATATAATGTCATTCTTATAAAATAAACTATATATTCTCCAATTAATAATAAAATTTTTAACATTCCTCCAACATTTGAAAAAATTGTTTGGAGTTTAATATAAGATCTTTCATAAATTTCTCTTTTTGAAGAAACTCTCACTGATATTGATAAAAAATGATTATAATCTCTAAAATCAATGTCATTTTGAATATAATCATATGAAGTAATATTAATTTTTTTTTTATTTTCAAAAAAAAAACCTGAATCATTTATTATTTCAACTAATTTAAAATATAAAAATATATCTTCAAAATATTTAATTGAGAATGATTTATATAAATTTCTAATATATATATTATATGGCTCATTATATTTTATTGGTTCAAAATTATAATCTGGAATATATATTTCAATATATCCTCCATTTAAAATTTCATTTATTTCTTTTTCTGATTTACAAAAATTTTGATTTTCAGTTAAATTTTGACACTTTGAAAAATTTAATCTAACATAATTCCAAAATTTAGACATATGTTCACCTTTAAGATTCAAATCATTATCAATGCAATATAAATTATCTAAAGGTAATTTTTTAAAAATCTCATTTGATAATTCAAATTTATATTCACTACACTTTATTATATTTAATGAATCATTTTCATAATTATTAACATCCTTATCACTTAAATTTATTTTTATTTGATTTCCTTCTACATTATAAATCCTTTCATCAATAAAATTAATATTATCTTTTGTTTTTAAACCAAAAATAAATATAAAATTTTTCTTTTTTAATTGAATTTCTGAAGGTGTTTCATCATAATAAATTGTTGATTGAATATTTGGTGATTTATGATTTATCATTTCATTAAAAAAAATTGATATATATATTACAATTAACATTACACAAATTATTGTTAAAAAAGAACCAATTTGAGTTTGGAATGTTGCCCTTCCTCTTATTGTAAAAAGTGGAGAAATACCAAAAATATCAATTTGTTTAAAAAGTGGATATTGAGTTTTTCCCATTTATTAATAATTTATTTTAATTGTTTGAAAATAATATTTAAACTTATTTTTTTATTAAATATTGTATATAATATTACTTAAATATAGGAAATTATAATTAATTTAGATTTTTCTATTTTTTTAATAATTTCATCAAATTAAATGAAGTTATAAATTCGATAACTGAATCAATATTATTACAAAGATTGTTATTACTTCTTTTTTTTTCTCTCTATTTGAATAATCAATTGATATAATATCTAATTTTAATTGAATTGATAAATCAATTAAAAAAGGTAATTATATTCCAATTTCACTATTATTATCTTGAATAAATAATTTTTTTTTGAGATTTGTTTACTAAAAAATTATTATTGATTCAATTTTTATAGATTTTTTAATTGAAAAAGAATTTAAATTTAAAAAAAAATTTAAATATAATATTTTTCATATTTTGTAAATTCTACCTTTTGATATTTTATATCTTTTGGAGTATTTTTTTATATAATTGATGAATGATAAATGTTAAATTTTTAAGATTGAAATGTTAATTTTGATAATAAAGAAAATTAGTTTAAATATGAAGGAAAATAAATGATATTTTATTTAATTATTTTTTTATTTTTTTTTTTTCTACTAATTATATATTTGTTTAAAAATAAGCACAAATATTTCAATTAAACTTTTTTAAGAAGAATAAAAAAAAAATGTATTGTTCATAATTAAAAAAATAAATCAAATTAAATAAATAAAATTTATTTTATAAATAAAAAATTTATTATTAAGATAAAAATACATAAAATAATTTCTAGATTAATTAAATTAAATTCTCCAAATGAAAGAATCAGACTCTTCTTTATCAAATTCTTTAAACATTGATTATGGAATTTTAGAAAAGCAAAACTTAATAAAATCCCAAATAATTGATAATAATTATGATAAAAACTTATTTTTTTCATATTGTATGAATATAGAAGGAAGTAAAGGAGACAATTTATCAAATTGGACCATTGAAGAATTAAAGAAAGTAATAGAATCATTTATTAAAGAAGAAAACGAAAAAATATCACTTAAAAAAAAAAAAGAAAATGAATATAAACAAAATGAAAATATGGTAGAATCAATAGAATTAAATATGGAAACAATACCACCACCTGTAAAATCAAATAATAATTTCCATAATATTCAAGAAATAAAATGTAAATTATTAGAAAAAAGTATATTAAATGATAAAAATATTAAAATTACAATAAAAAATCCAAAAATAATTGAAACTGGTTTTTTTTCTAGTAATTATATTTTATATGAAATATGTACTAGTATAACACCTGAATTAAATTGGAATGTATTTAGAAGATATTCTGATTTTATTTGGTTAAGACAAATATTAAGAAATTATTTTCCTAGATTACTTATTCCTCCTATACCAGGAAAAAGAATTGGTTCAAGAAGATTTGAAGTTGATTTTATTGATAAAAGAATGTTTTTTTTAAATAAATTTCTACAAGATTTACTTTTAAATGAAACTTTTAAATCTTCTGAAGCTTTAGTTTCTTTTTTATCAAATATTGATAGAAATCAATTTGAAATGAAAATGAGAGAATTATCTTCTTATATTCCTTCAAATATTATTGAAGATAATAGAACTATAAATGGTAAGTTAATTATTAGTAAAAATGATATTAATAATGAAAAATATTTTACTAATATTACTAATTATTTTAATATTCAAGATCAATTACTTGATAGATTAAATTATAGTTTAAGAAATTTTTATAATCAAATTAATGAAGCTGTTATTTGTTTAGAAGATGTACAAAGAGATTTTGAATTACTTCATTTACTTAATAATAGAGTTCAAATGAAAGAAGAAATTATTAAAACATATGAAAAATTAGGTGTTTTTTTTAAAAATTGGAAAAAAATTATTTTTAATCAAAATGAAATCATAAAAGATAATATTAAAAACTTTTTTAAATATGTTAAAATGGAAGGTAAATCATATAATGAATTAATTGTAAGTAGAGAAGAAATAAAAAATAAATTTATATATGAAAATAATAGATTAATTCAAAAAAAAGATAAATTATTTGTTACAATGGATATTACAAAATGGGAAATTACTGAAGATATTGAAAAAATAGATAGAATATTATTAATGAAAGATAAAAATTATGCTTATTCAAAAATGTGTACTCATGAAACATTAATTTGTGAAAATTTGAGAAAACAATTTTGTTATGCAAATAGAAATAATATTGATGAATTAAGGAAATTAACAAATAAATATTGTGAAAGTTTTTTGAAAAATTTAGAAGAATTTTCTGATAAATTATATCCAACTTTAGGAGATAGTTTAAATATTTGGTCAATTATTGCTTCAATTGGAGATAAAAAAATATAAATATATTATTTAATTTTAACAATATTTTTTTTATAATAAATATTATTCTCTAAAATAAATTTAAAATAAAGAATATTATTTAAAAAAATAATTCTATGAAAAACTTTAAATTTCAAATAAAAATAATGTAAATAAAAAAATAAAACAATAATGAATACTTATTCTTCATTTAATGAAGAACATCAAGAAGATGAAGAAATTCGTTGTAGAGTCTGTTCTTATTTTTTTTCTTCTTTAACAAAACCTTATTTACTTCCTTGTAATCATAATTTATGTTTACATTGTATTGATAATTTAATAAGAACAAAAAAAACATTTTGTCCAATATGTAAAACTCCTTTTAATAAAGATAATAAATCAAATTTTCAAGTTAATTATGCTTTTTTAAATTTAGTTTTGAAAATATTAAAATCAAAAATTATTTTATGTAAAAAATGTAATAAAATGTATACTTGGATTGAACATTCTGATAAATGTGATCAAAAATATTTTACAAATACAAATGAAATGTTATCAGAAATTAAAAAATTATGTGAGGAATGTTATAATATAATTAAATATATTAATCATTATAAATATATTTTATCAACAAGTAAAAGTGAAATTTATGAAACAATTCATTTTTCAATCAATAAAATTCAAGAAAAATTCTTTTTAGGATATTCAGATTTTGTTGAAAAATTATTTTTATCAAATATTACTAAAATTAATATAGATAATTCAAAAAAAGAAATAATTAAATTTTTAGAAATATGTAAAGAAAATCCTAAATTATTTAATAATATTAATCTAAATGATTTAAATAATTTATTATTTTCATATAATAATTTGTTACAAAATAATAAAAAAAATAAATATTTGGTTGTAGAGAATGAAAAAATTCCAACACGAAATATAAATAAATCTTCTATAACAAAAAAAAATAAAAAGAAAATATTTGAAAATCAAATTATTGAAAAAAAAGATGAAGATGATGAAGAAGAAATAACAATAATTTATGATGATGAATATAATGAATATAATCAAGTTTTGACTGAAGAAATAAATAATAAATCAAGGAATTCCAAATTTCAAAATAAAAATATTTTTGATTTTCAAAATTTTTTAGATGAAATTGAAGAACCTAAAATCAATAAAATTATAGTTGGAATTGATGGAGTTAAAATGGTTTCAGAAAAAAAAAAAATTCATCACAAATCACAAAAAAGTTTTAATTTTAATAATAATTTAAATATATTATCACAAAGTATTCATACAGATTTTACTAGTAATAATAATTTTGATAATTTAAATCAAGAAGATTCATTAAAAATATATACAAATGGAAAAAAAAAATTAGATTCAATAAAAAAAAGAAATATACTTTATTTAGAGAATAATAATAGTTTGAATAATCATGATATTCAAAAAATTAATATAGATAATGAATATTCAAATTCAATTTATTTAAGTGATCCAATTAATAAATCTTATGAAAATAATAATAATAACAGCAAAAATAATAAATCAAATTCAAAAAGAGAAAATAAAGATATCCAAACAATGAATAAAATTATAAAAAATTTTAATAGAATAAAAGATATAGTTAATAAAGTAAATAAATATTCAAACGAATATTCAAACACAAATTCAATATTAATAAAAGAAATAGATTCAAATTCCAAAATAATAAATCCTATAATAGTATCAGATTATTGTCTTTTATTAAAAGATATAAATTATAATTATCATCAATCATATAAAAGATACATATTAAGTTATATAGAAAATTCCACAACAATAAGTTTATATGACACTCATTTTGAAAAATTTGAAACAAAAGATTTTAGAGAAACATTAAAAGGTTTTCCTTCATTAAATCATTCAATTTCAGTTATTTTTGATGATTTTGATTTATTTTTTATATCAGGAGGAATTGATTTTGCAAATTATGATTCAAGTAATTTATTATTATCATTTAGATGGTCATCAAAAAAAATAGAATTTATAGATAAAATGCCTCAAAAAATAGCATTTCATTCATCAATTTTTTTTAATAATAATTTATATATTATTGGTGGAATGGGAGAAAAAAATAATTATTTATTTGATTGTTTTTGTTTCCATTTAACAAATAAAAAATGGGAAAAAATGCCAAATTTAAATATTTCAAGATTAAATCCTTCATTATGTATTTATAATAATAATTATTTATATGTTATTAGAGGAACAAATAAATTTGAATCTATTGATTCTATTGAATTTATTAATATTAAAAATATGAATGATTCTTGGAATTTATTTAAACCTTTTGATCCTGGTTTTTCTTGGTTTGGTTGTGATTCTTCTTTGGCTATTACTATCAGTGAAAATCAAATATTAATTTTTGGAGGAAGAGATAGAAATGGAAAATTATTTCATCATTCTTTTATTTTAAATACTGAAACAAAAACTGTTTATAGGGCAAAAGATATTTTAATACCTGCAAATTTTAAATTTGGAGGAAGTGTTTATCAAGATAAGGTTATTGCTATTGATTGGAAAAATACTAATAATATTAAAACTCATGGAAGACATATTTATGATTTGAAAAAGAAAAAATGGTTTTTTGAATATAAATAAACTTTTCTATTTGTTTTTTTATTAATATTATTATTATTAAAAATTTTTCTGTAAAAAATATTGAAATATGAAATTAAAAAATTATTTATTTTTTATAATAATTAAAAATAATATTTTAAATTTATAAATATATTTAAAAGTTCAGAATAATGGTTTTTTTATGTTTATAGAGAGTAAATTAAATTTAAAAAAATGTTGAGTAAAGAAAAATTTGTTTCACTTAAAGCATATATGATTTATAATAAATAATGTTTAGCAATCATAAAATATTTTAAAAAGCATACTTTTCATTTAAAAAAATTCAAATATCATTTTATATATGTATGATTATTTTTTTAAAATTTAAATTTAAATTAAAAAAATAAATTAATAATCATTGATAGTTTTATTTAAATTAATTTTTCTAATTTTTATCATATTTAAAATATTATTTTTAAATCTAATATAATCTTCTTTTTTTAAATTTGAATCATTTAATTTAATTAAATTAAAATATATAATCAAGTCAATAAAAAAATTTGGTAAATCATTTTTCTTGGAAATAAAATTAAAAATATTCATTATATTTCCCTCGGCTTCTTTATAATTTCTATTTTTAATATTTATTAATGATAAACCATAAAATAAGTTTATCTTATAATATATTCCATTAATATTTTCTAAATTTCTTTTTGAAAAATAATCTAAATTCAAATGTTGAAATATTTCACTATGTTTATTTAAACAATTCATTATACAATTTTTTGCCTTTTCAAAATATTTCAAATTTATATATGCCTCAATTTCATATTGATCTATTTTTATATATATATCTTCCGAAAAGGTCAATTTTCTTTTTCTAAATTCATTTATAATAATTATTATTTCATTCCATTCTTCTTTGAATGAAAGGCAAAATATTAAATTTAAATATGATTCACATAAAATATTAATATTAATTCTTAGTTTATAATTTTGGGAAAATTCTTCATTATCTTTTTCAATTTCATTGTAATATATTTCAATTATATTTTTTATTGATTTTTGATTATATAAATTTTTTTTAGAAAGAAAAATTACTTTTTTAAAAGAATTAATTGACTCCTCCAAATATATAGAATTTTTAAAAGGATTATTTGAATTATGTGTACATTTTAAAATTATTCTTTTTAAAGGAATATTTTCTATATAAGATAAATTCTCTTCATTTTCATCTTCATATTCATATTTATATTCTTTTAAAAATTCATTATATAATTCATCTAATGAATCATCTTTTTTTAAATTCTTATTTTCATTATTATTTTCAGCATTATTCTTTTTATTTTGATTTGTATTTATTTCATTTTTTTTTTCATCAAAATTATATTCTTTAGTTGTATTAATAATTGATGATTGAAAATTTGTATTTAAATTATATTTACTTAATTCAATTTCTTTTGAACATAATCCTAATCTAAACCAAGTTTTATAGTTATTTTTCATTATATTAATTTTAGATAATTTTAATAAAATTTCCCTTGCTTCAATAAATTTACCTTGATAAAAATATGAAAGTGAAATATTATATTCTATTGAACAAATATAATTGATATTGAAATCTATATTAATTTTTTTTTCATTTTTTTTTAAACAATTTTTATAAATATCTAAAGCTTGTCGAAAATGGAATTCTGCTGTGAAATAATTTTTTAATTTTAAATTTAAAATTCCTAAAGAATTATGATAAAAAATACACATATCATCTTCATCTTGCAAAAATTTTAATTTTTTAAAACAATTTTGAAAATTTAAATAATAATTCTTATAAACTTTTAAACAAATATATAACATTTTTAACCTTCTAAAAATTTTTAATTCATTTATATATTGACAATTATTAATTAGTTTTTTATATTGTGCAATATATTTTTTTGAATTTTTAACATTTATTATCATTTTCAATAAATTAAAATAACAAAAAACTTCATCCCAAGTTTTGGAAAATTGATTCATAATTTCATTTTTATTTAGATATTCAAATATTTTTTCTTCATCCATTGAATAAAGATTATTAATATAATATTTATTATGTGTAAATAAAGTCTTTTCTATTGAATTTAAAATCATTTCTGCAATTTCATAATAATCTAAATAAATAAAAATTTCAATTAGCATTAAAGTTGAACTCACATAAATTACCCATTTATATAATATTATATTATTATTTGGGAAAACATTTGTTAAATATAAATTAATTGTTGAAAAAACAGAATCAAGATTTCCACTTTTTAAATAAAAAATAACTTTATTATATAATAAAAAATGTTTTTTTGATAACTTATGAATTATTTCTTCATTATTTTCAGAACATACATTATTTGACTCCCATATATTAATATTATATAAATTTTTATCAAAAAAATTTTTAAATTGTTCTTGATTAGGGAAACAATAATTATTTTTTTGATTAATATTATTATTAATATCTTTATTTTTTTTTGAAGTATCCTTATTTTTTTCTTTTTTTAAATTTTTATCCTCTGATTCTAAAATTAATTTATGTTCTGATAAAAGATAATTCCATTCAATAGAACAATTATTAATTTTTCCATCATCATCTCCTGATTTAATATAATTATGATAATATTGACAATTTTTTAAATTTGCCATACAATTTTCATATTCACCATTACTAAAATAATTTAAAGTATTTGAAATTAAATCATTATAACCAAGATGAAAATATCTTTCAAATTCATTAAAAAAAGATTTTTTATAAATTTCATTATTAAAATTTTTTTCATATTCATCAATAATTTTACATAAATGAACATAACCATTTTTATAAGCTAATTGATAAGGAGTTAATCCATCACAATTTTTTGATTTTAAATCTTCAATTTTACAATAATATAATATAATTTTTAAACATAAAATAGAATTTCTATTTCCTAAAACACATAAATGAATAAAATTATTTTTTTTATTATTTTCATGTCTATGTTCTTTTATTAATTTAATTAATATTAAAGTCATATTATACCAACCTTTAAGTAAACAAATTCCTAAAGGAACATTTCCATCTAAATCATAACATTCTAATAAAGAAATTATAATATTATATAAATTTTTATTATTATCACAATAATCATTAAGTAAATAATTTATAATAGCAATTACATCAGTTTCAAGTGAATTTTTTATAAATAAATGATGAATTGCAGTTCTATTTTTAGCATCTCTTAACTCAAAATTAATTTTTTCAGATTCATATTTAAAAAAAGTTTTTAATAATGCAATATCTCCTTTTCCTAAAATACGCATTAAAATTGTACTTGAATTATCATTAGTTAATTTATAATTAACTTTAAAATTTAAAGACATTAATATTGAAACACATTTTTCATATTCTTCATTTGCTTCAAATTTTGGTATTAATTTACGAAATGCTTTATTTAACGTTGAACTTGAATATTCTTTATTATCTGTTAATTCTTGTAATTTTTTAGAATTACCAGTTTCACTATATATATATAAATTTTGAACACATTCATTTATATTATCTGTTTGAGAGTTTGAAGTGAAATTTTCTTTATTTCTCATTAATTAATATTTTTTTTTTGGAAATATATTATTTAAATAATTAATAATTTTCAAAAATAAAAAAAATGAAATTTTTTTTATATATTATTTTATATTAATTATAATAAAAATTTTTATTCAATCTTCATCACCTAAAGAAAAAGTATAATTTTCTTTTTGATTCTGATATAATTGTTCACTATCAAATTCATTATTTTCACTTTCTTTTTCATTTTTATATTGTTTACTTTGATATTCATTACTATTTATATTTTTATTCTCATTATTTTCATTTTTATATTGATTACTTTGATAATCATTACAATTTATATTTTTATTTTCATTATTTTCATTTTTATTATTTGAATTAATTACATCATATAAATCATCAAAAGTTAATTTATTTTTATTATTTTCTTTTTTATTTATATTGTTATTATTTTCTTTTTCTAATTTTTCTTCAATAATATTTTCATGAATAAAATTATTATTAAATTCAGAACCATTTAAATTATACTTTTTAACGTTATCATTTTCATAAATTGATTTTTTTTCATTTTCCAAATTATTATCTTCTTTATTATAATCTTCCTCTTCTTTATTATAAATTATTTTTTCTATATTATGATTATAAAAATTTTTTTGACCTGTTTCATTCGTATTAAAACCAGTATTGGTTTTTTCAGAACCATTCTTCTTCATATCGTTATTTAAATTTTCTTTAATAACATCATTATAATTATTAGAATCATTTTTTTTTTGTTCATTATTAACAGAAATAATGGTTTTAGTTAAAGAAGAATTGGGTTTTTCTAATATATCTTTATTACTTTGATAAGCTAAAGAAATTGATTCATTTTTATTATTAAAAAAATTTTCACAAGAACAAAATTTATTTCCCATTTAATATTATTTAAAATAATTAATAAATAAAAAATATAATACACAAAAATTTAAAAATAATTTAAAAAAAAAAGAGTATGAAAAAAAATTAAAATATCAAAAAAGCTATAAATAAATATATCATATAAAAAAAACCAAGAAAAAAAAAATGAATATCTCAACCTTAAAAAGAAATTCATTTTCCATTACAAAAAAGCATAGAATATATATAGAATCTCATAGAGGAGTAAATAGAGAATTTCCTCAAAATACAATAAAAGCATATAATAGAGCAATAGAATATAATTTAGATGGAATAGAATTAGATATATGGTTAAGTCAAGATTTAATTCCAGTAGTTTTACATGGAGGAAGTGAAGGACAACTTGATGAATTTACTGATCATAAAGGATTTATTACTGAATATTATTTAAAAGATTTAAAAAATGTTAAAACTAAAATTGGAAATGAACCTATTCCAACTTTAGAAGAAGTATTTCAGTTATGTAAAAATAAATTATTTATTAATATTGAAATAAAAGATAAAAGATATGAAAAAGTATTTCCAATATTAATTCAATTAATTGAGAAATATAATATGAAAAATCAAATTCAAATTTCTTCTTTTTTTCATGATTATTATTATAAATATATTAAAAAATATAACGAAAATAATGAAGAAAAAATTGAATTTGGTTTTTTATATCCTCCTTTTTTTTATTTTTGGTTATATAGATTTCAATATAAATTTGATGCTGAAAATTGTACTTTAAATATTTATAATAAAGATGTTACTGAAGATATTTGTAAAAAAGCACATGATAGTAATATGGGAGTTATGGCTTGGTTTAAAATGAATGAAGAAGAAAACTTTGAAATTTATTCTAATTTATTTGCAATAGGAGTTGATATTATTTGTTGTAATTGTCCAAAATTACTTATGGAATTTAGAGATAAGGTTGAGAATGGTGAAATTATACCGAAAATTAAAAAAAGTTATTGCTCTTTTTGTTAATCGAATTTTTTTAATTTAATTTAAAAATTTTTTAGGGGGCTTTGTTGGTCTTGAATATTTAAGTTTATAATATTTAAAATTTTATTTAAATTTTTTTAAATACTTTAAAATATATAAAATTTAAAGATTGTTGGCTTTTATATTATATAATAATTATTAATTTAATTAAAGTATAGGATATTTTTCTTTTAATATAGAATTAAATCAAATAATATTTAGATAAAATATAACAACCATTAAAAATATAATTTTAAAAAATATTAAATATTTTTCCTAAATGATTGATATTCTCTATAAAAAATTTAATTTATAGTTTATTAGGGAATTAATTTGTATTAAGCAATAATTTTTCAAAAAAAAATAAATTATTTTTTAATAATCAAAAAGAATATTATTCAATTAATAACGTTGATAATTTTATATTTAATAAATTTAAAAAACAATTTAAAAGATATTATAAAATTAATTTATTTTAGGAATTAATCACTAAAAATGAATAACTAATTTATAAAAACATTTAAAGAATTTATGTAATTAATATATTATAGATATAAATTAAAATAAAAATATGAATAATAAAACTGTTTTAGGAATTATTTCAAATATAATTTATTTTAAAAATATGAGAAATCTGCTGATTCTTGAATTTAATTATTTATAATAAAATAAAATCATAATAAATTTAAAATTTATTTTATATGTTAATTTTTTAATCATATATAATTTTTAAAACAAAACTATATATTTCAAAAAAATTAAAGTAAAGAATCTTTAATATCAGCTATTTTTGCTTTATAATTTTCATTTTGTTCAATTAAATTTTGTAAATTAGGAATATTATTATTATTATTATTATTAATATTATTATTATTTTCTTCATTTTCAAAATTTGAAATATCTTTTTTAAAAGTATAATCAAATCTATTAACATTTTCATTAAGAAAATTATTATTACCTTCATTAAAATCAAAATTATTATTTAAATTAGAATTAGTATTAATAATTTTACCATCTCCAGTTTTTATTCTATATTCTTCATTTTCATTTATAACTCCTAAATCTTTATAATAATTATCATTATTTCCAGTAATTGCACTTATTTTAGAATTAGAATCATAATTTCTAGCAGTACGAATTAATTTACCATATTCATATGTTCTATATCTATGACTATTTTCCATTTTTAATTTTAAATTTTTTTCTATTTCTTCTTGTGGAGTATCTTTTTTTAATTTATTTATTCCTTTATGTGTTTGATTTATTCTATTTGAATATGTTTCCATTCTTTTCATTTTTGCTTTTTTTTCTTCCCATTCTTTTGTTCCTATATTTGCTCCTAAGGGACCCATTACTATTTTTGATCTTGTTAATTCTTTATAATCTTTTAAAGTATATGGTTTATATTCTACATATTGAACACTTTTATTACTTCTATTTGAATTTGTATTTTTTGAATTTTCATAATTAAAATTATTATTATTATTATTATTATTAAAATTATTATTATTGAAATTATTATTCATTTGCATTTGATTTAAATTATTATTATTATAATTATTATTGAAATTATTATTCATTTGCATTTGATTAAAATTATTGTTCATTATCATTTGTTGATATGGTGCATAAGGATTAAAATTAGGATTATTCATCATCATTTGAGGATACATTAAATTAATAGGATTCATTTGAAATTGATTATTTTGGTTCATATTAATATTATTTTTTTGAGGTTGAGGGGTCGTTGCTTTATTTTGTTTTTGTTTTTTTACTTTATCATTTACTTGTTGATTTTTATTACTAGCCATTATCATTTCACCACCACTTTTAATTCTATTATTTGTTTTAAGAATATTTTTATTATTTTTATTATTTTTTACTTCTTGATTATAAATTTCTGCCCAACCAGAAAAATCATTTTTTTTTTTTGGATTATTCTTCTTATTATTATTAAAATTATTATTCATCATATTATTATTAAAATTATTATTCATCATATTATTGTTAAAATTATTATTCATCATATTATTATTATAATTATTATTCATAAATTGTTGTTGAGGATTAAAATTTTGATTTCCATAATTCATATTTTGATAATTCATATTTATCATATTTTGTTGATTTTGTGGCATATAATAATTATTCATATTATTTTGATATGGTTGTATTGGTTGAGTTGATTGAATTGATGTTATTCCTCCTTTTCCCATTATTTGAATTTGATCTTTAAATTTTTTTTGAAATGAATCATTTGACATTTTATATATTTTTTATTTTAAAAAACTGTTTTTAAACAATTAAATTAATAATAAAATAAATATTATTTATTAAAAAAAATAAAAATTAATAAAAAAAATAAAAATGACAAACAAAGAAATTGATTTAGTAAGAACTTATAATAATAAAAAAACTTATAGTTAGAATTGTCAGAAACTCCAATTAGAATATCAATAATTGGAAATACAAAAGTAGGAAAAAGTTGTTTAATATATCGTTTTATAAATTATAACATACCAAAAATACATGATCCAACAATAGAAGACAAATATAAATCAGTAGCAAAAATAGACAAATTAACCTATAATATTGAAATATTAGATACAGGAGGAGAAAAAGAATATCAAAATAAAATGGATACTTGGATTAATTTTGGTGATGGATTTATTTTAGTTTTTTCTATTAATGATGAAGAAAGTTTTAATTGTTTAAATGATAAAATAGAAAGAATTTTACAAATTAAAAATGGAAAAATTTGTCCTATTTTATTAGTTGGAAATAAAAATGATTTAGAAAGAAAAATTAATTATTCTGATGCTAGAAATTTAGGAAATAAATGGGGTTGTGAATATATTGAAACTTCTGCAGTTAATGATTTTAATTGTAAAGAAGTTTTTGAAATTTTAGCAAAAAAAATTTTCCAAATTAAACAAAATGATAAAAAGAAAAAAAAAGATTGTTGTTGTTCCATTTACTAAAATAAATTTTAAAAATTAGGAAAATTTATTATAATTATTATAATTTTATTTTACTATATAATAATAGTAATTAATTTATTTATATAATAATTATAAAATAATAAATATTAAATTTTATAAAATATTTTATATTAAATTTTTACAACAAAATAAAAAAATAAATGAAAGAAAATAAAAGAATATTAGGAATAGATATTGGAACAGTAAATTCATCAATATCAATATGGAATAATGGAAAAGCAGAAATAATACCAAATGAAGAAAATAATAATATAACACCATCAGTAGTCTCATTTACAAAAAATGAAAGAATAATAGGAGAAAATGCAATATCTCAATTAATAATAAATTACCCAAATACAATATATGATATAAAAAGATTTATTGGAAAAGAATATGATGAAATAGAACAAGATAAAAAATATTATCCTTTTAAATTAGTAAAAGAAATAACATCAAATAAAATAAAAATACAATTATCATTTAAAGAAAAAATAGAAGAATTTTACCCAGAAGAAATTTTAGCATGTTTATATGAAAAAATGAAACAAATATCAAAAGAATATTTAAAAACAGAAATTAATGATGTAATAATAACATGTCCAGCACATTTTAATATAATAAAAAGAAAAGATATTCAAACATCAGCAAAAATTGCAGGATTAAATATAATAAGAATATTAAATAAAACAACTTCTGCTGCTTTTACTTATAGAAATTTAAATGAGAATAAAGATGATAAAAATGTTCTTTTTTTTTATTTAGGAGGAGGAAATTATGAAGTTTCTATTATTTTATTAGAAAATAATTTAATTGCTGTTAAAAGTATTGATGGAGATTCTCATTTAGGTGGAATTGATTTTGATAATAAATTAATTAATTTTTGTATTGAAGATTTTAAAAAAAAATATAATATTGATATTATTAATGATCAAAAAGCTATTGCTAGATTGAAAAAAGAATGTGTCAAAAAAAAAATTGAATTATCAAATAGTAATAAAGTTATTATTGAAGTTGACAATTTAAAAGATAATCATGATTTAAATATAGTTTTAACTAGAAATAAATTTGAAGAAATATGTAAAGATTTATTTGATAAATGTATTCCTATAATTGAAAAAGTATTAAAAAATGCAAAATTAACAAAAGAAAAAATAGGAGATATAATTTTATTAGGTGGTTCTTCAAAAATTCCAAAAATAAAAGAAATAATAAAAAATTATTTTAAAAGAGAAATAAATGATAATATAATAAATCCAAAAGAATCAATATCAATTGGTGCTTCAATACAAGGAGCAATTATTAATAATATTGCAGATGAAAATTTAAAAAAATTAACATTATTTGATATTTGTTGTGGTTCAATTGGAGTTGTTAGAAAAGGAGAAATGAAATTTTTAATACCAAAAGATTCAATAATTCCATGTAAAAAAACAGAAAAATATAAAACAACAAAAGATAATCAAGATACTTTAGTATTAAAAATATATCAAGGTGAAAATAAAATAGCAAAAGAAAATAAATTTTTAGGTAATTGGATAATATCAAATATACCACAAAAACCAAAAGGAGAAATAATAATTGATGTTGATTATGAAATTGATATAAATAATTTTTTATCTGTTACTGCTAGAACAATTGAAAAAGATAAAAATCATAAAATTAAAAATATTAATATTTTAAAAGTTGATATTGATAATAATGTTATGGATGAAGAATTAATTGATGAATTAATAGAAAAAGAAAAAGATTTAGAAGAAGAAGATGAAAAAGAATATCAAAGAAATAAATTAAAAAATCAATTAGAAAGATATTTATATGAAATAGAAAAAATAGGAACAGAAGAAGAAAAATTAATAGCAGAAAAATATTTAAAATGGTTAAAAGAAAATCCAAATGAATCTGTAGAAAAATATGAAGAAAAATTAAGACAATTAAAAAATTCAGTTAAAATTAATTTCGATGATTTAGATAATATAATTCCATTATCTTTAGGATTAGAATTAAGAAATGGAGAAATGGACTTTTTAATAAGAAGAAATACAAGATTACCATATGAAAAAACTTATACTTTTAAAACTGGAATTGATAATCAAAGTAAAATTGTTTTAAGAGTTTATCAAGGAGAAAGAATTGTTGCTCAAGAAAATAAATTTTTAGGAAAATTTATTATTTCTAATATTCCATCTAGACCAAAAGGAGAAGTTAAAGTTGATGTTAGATTTATGTTACAAAATAAAGATGTTATGCATATTCAAGTTAAAATTAATGGATTAAATCAAATTAATAATTTTACATATAATATTGAAAATGATTATGATGAAAGGGAAATTGAAAAATTAGTTAAAATTGCTAAAGAAAAAGAAAAAGAAGATAGAGAATTTATTGAAAATATAAATAAATTAGAGGCAGAAGCTATGTTAGAATAAAATTATTTATTTATTAAGTTATTTATTATTTAATTCTATTTAATAAATTTTGGTATTTTTAATTTTTGATTATATATTTTAATTGAATATGATATTTATTTAAATTGAAAAGACAAAAATGAAAATATTATTTTTCTTTATTTCAATATTATTTTTAAAAATTTGATAATTATTATTTATATTGCTAATTATATTTTAAATATTGAAATTTATCAAATTTGTTTATAAACAAATTGTCTCATATATTTTGATTTTAAATATTTATCAATAAATCCAATTAAAAATCCTATTAAAACAAAAAATACAGAAAGAATATAAAGAAAATTAAACTTAAGATCTGAACATATCATTTCAATAGCAAGATTAATTAAAATATTAATAAAAAGTCCCATTGAAAAAACTAAAGGCGATAATCCAATAATACAATGAATAGAAAAAATGAATTTAAAAAAATTAATAATAAAAATAATAATATAAACAGTAGTATTATTTCCAAAAGTAAATAAATAAACTTTAGAATTATCATCAAAGAAAAATATACAATAAAGGCAAATGAAAAAAGGAATAGTAATAAAAGTAAAAATTCCTATATACCCTAAAACAACAGAAATTTTAAAATTTTCTCCATATATATTAGATTGATATTTTAAAATAGTAGAAAAAAATCCAAAAAAAATTCCACCTATTGCACCATAAATATAAGGTTTAGACATTAAATTATCATATATATTAAATTGATAAATAAAAATACAAATAATTCCAAATATAATCATAATTGCAGATAATTTTGCTAATAAAGTAAATTTTGCTGTATGTAAAAAATATTTTCTAAGAATTACAATTATTAAAATAGAAAAAAGGGGAAATGAAGTATTTGACATATATAAATGTTTTTTTAATAAAATTGTATTTTTAAATGAACAAAAATCAAAAAATAAAGCACAAAAAATCATCCACATTAAAAAAAATGAAATTTTATGTATCATTTTATTAAATTTTTCTGCTGTTCCTTCATATACATAAAATGAAGATGATTTTGTATCACCATCATTTTCTTTTTTCCAATCTGGAACATAATTTCTCATTATATTTATTGTTTCCATATATTTTTTTTTTTCAATTTTTGAAAATAACATTGAGAAAAAAATAATGAACAATAAAGATGATAATCTTAAATATATTTCTGATAAAGGTTCTAATTCATAATTATATTCATATATAATACTTATTATTAATTCTATTATATTTGATAAAATATATAAACAAAAAAAAAAGGAACCAAGAGTATATCTTTTTACTTTATTTGATTTTTTTACTTTTTTTTTTTTATCTAAATTTTTTTCTTTTACATTTCCTTTTGCTAATAAATAATTTTTTGATAATAGTGATGCATTTAATATTGTATTATCTTCTGAAATTGTTTTATTTAAAATTGAATCATCTTTTTCTTTCATTTATATAAATATTAAAAAAATAAAATTAATAAATTGATTTTAAAAACAAATTAAATATAATTCAATTAAATTTTTATTTTTAATATTAATTTCTAGTATAAAACATTTTATAATAAAATATTTATATCATGTATTTTGAAAATATTTTATAAAAAAAATTAAAACTTCCTTAAATAAAAATTAATTTTTTTTTTTAAAATACTTTAAAGTATCTTTCAAAGAATTTCTTTTATTTATAATTTGAGTTATATTTAATATTTCATTATTGTTCAACCAATTAATAGTATCATTAGCTTTTTGTCTAACACTATAATTTTCATGCTCTTTCAATTCATAAGCATAATTATATAATTCATTCCTATATTTTTTTTCTAAATTAATCTTTTTCTCTTCTTCATTTATTTCATTAAATCTATTTTTAACTTCTTCAAAATTTTTTTTACTAAATCCTTTATTAACATTAACTTTCAATTTATTAATTTGTCCTTCTCCAGATTCAACAGAATAAACTTTTAAAATTCCATTTTGATTAATTTTAAAAGTTACATCAAAAGTAATTTTTCCTTTTGGTTTAGGTGTAATATTTGCAATAGTGTATTCATCTATAAAAGTATTATCCTTAGTATAAAAATATTCCCCTTGATAAACAATAATTTTAGCTTTAGTTTGATTATCTTCTGCAGTTTGATATTTTTGAGTTTTTTCAAAAGGAATTATTGAATTTTTTGGTATAATAATATCCATTTCTCCATTATCTAATTCTAATCCATATGATAAAGATGTTATATTATTTATTTTATAATTAAAATTATTTTTATCCAAAAATTGTTCTTTAAATGCACCATATATTGCAGCACCTCTTGCAACTGCTTCTTCAGGATTTATTGTTTTAAGAGGTTCTTTTTCAAAGTATAGTTTTAATATTTTTTGAATTTTTGGTATTTTTGATGAACCTCCTACTAATACAATATCATCAATTTTATCTTTTGAAATATTAGAATGAATTATTACATTTTTTATTATTGGTATAATTTTATTAAATAAATTTTCACATATTTCTTCAAATTCAGAACGATATATTGTTATAGAAAAATCTTCTCCTTCTGCTAAACAATCTATACTAATTTCAGAATCATCTTTAAAAGATAATTCTATTTTAGTTTTTTCACATTCTATTTTTAATCTTTTAATTGCTTTATTATCATTACTAATATCAATTCCTGAATTTTCTTTAAATTTTTTAATACAATATTCAACTAATAAATTATCAAAATCATCACCACCAAAATGTGCATCACCATCAGTAGCTTTAATATCAAATTTATTATTATTAATAGTTAAAATAGTAACATCAAAAGTTCCTCCTCCTAAATCAAATATTAAAACATTTCTATTATAACATTTATTATTATTTAATCCATATGAAATTGCAGCAGCAATTGGTTCATTTATTATATTTATTACATTAAATTCTGCTATTTCAAATGCCATTTTCATTGATTTTCTTTGAATATCATTAAAGTATGTTGGTACTGTTATTATTACATTTTTTATTTCTTCTCCTAAATAATTTTTACAATAATCTTTTATTTTTGATAATATCATTGATATTATTTCTTCTGGTGTGAATATTTGTATTTTATTATTATATTCAACTTCTATTTTTGCTTTTCCTGTTATTGAATCTTTAATTACTTTAAATGGCCAATATTTTATATCTTTTTGAATCTTTGGATCATCAAAATTTCTTCCTATTAATCTTTTTATTCCATATATTATATTTTTGTAATTTTTAGATGAATTTTTTTTTGCATAAGTACCAATAATTCTTCCATTATTTGTAAATGAAATTATTGATGGTGTTATTGTTTCTGAATTATCATTTATTATTATTTTTACATCTTTATTATCCCATATTGCAAAACAACAATTAGTTGTTCCAAAATCAATTCCTATTATTTTTTCTGACATTTTATCTTTTATATTATATTATAATTTCATTCTTTTCACTTTTTTATTATACTTTTTTAAAAAAAGTGAAAAAGAATATAAATCAATAAAATATATTAATTTAATAAAAAAAAAAATATATAAAATTTTATACTTATTAAAATATATATATATATATATTAATTAATAATTGAGCAATCAATTTTAAGTATTTCATCTGAATCTTTATAATGATTATACAAATCAAATAATAATAAATCATTATTTTCAATTTGATTAGATTTAATTAAAAATTTCAATTGTAAATTTTCATCTAAATTATTTCTCTTTTTGAATATTTTAATAAAATTTGAAATATTCATATTTTTATTAATTAAAATTTTATGTACTTTAAATATATCATTTTCTGGATTATTTTGAATCATAATTGGAATTTTATTCATTTCAATTTCATAACTAATATATAAAATTCCATCATTTTCATCTTTATAAATTTCATAAATATTAGATATTAATTCATCATCATTATCCATTAAAAAATACCCTTTGATGTAAAATTTAATATCATAAAAAAAATTTAATTTCTTTTTAATGTTATTTTTCAAAATATTAAATTCACAGTCTTTAGGAATTAGATATTTAGAATTTAGTTCTTTTGAAAAAATACAATCTGGATTTTTTTCTAGAATAATTGGGATTCTAGTAGGATGATTTTTAATTGTTTGTTTTATTATTTGTTTTCTTTCTAATTCATTTGTTGTTTTTTTATAATTAAATTCAAAATTATTTTCTAATATTAGAAGAACATATAATATTTCATCATTTGGATCTTTAAACATTTCATAAATTTCAATTACTTTTTCATTTGGTTCAATTGACGTAAAAGCTGCTTTAATTTGTATATAAAGTTTAAATTTTACATGTTTTGGGAAATTAAAATATGCGTCTATATTTAAATCTTTCTCAAAAGCGAATTTATGGAAAAATCTTGTATCAGAATTAATATTTTCTAAAACCTCAAAAATAACTGGAATTTCATTCATTTCTTTTATTTTTTTTGATTCTTCCTTTCTAAAATATTCACTTACGAATTCTTTATATAACAACTTCATATTAATTTAAAAACACAAAAAAATCAATTATATATAATTTTGTTTTAAATAGTTTATATAATATTTATTTTTAATATTTTTAAATAAAATATAATAAAATCTATTTTATATTTTTAATTTATATTAATTAACTATTTAATATTTTTAAATTTTTAGATTAATCTTGTATAATTAAAAAATATTGTGTTTTTAATATAATAAAATTCTTTATTTAATAGTCTAATTCTAATTAATTATGATATATAAATAAAATTGAATTTTCATGATAATAAGTTTAATGATTATGATATATTTGAATTTGTAACATTGATATCAAAATTTAATTATTAATATTTTATTATTAATTTAACTTTTTTAATAAATTAAAATTATATTTTATTTAATATTCAAATTAAAAATTTCAAAAATAAATTAAATACTTATTAAAACAAATTTAATACCAATAAAAAAAACAAAAAAACAAAAATTATATTTTAACTTTAACAATCGTATAAAAATATTCTTCAAAATTAATATTTTTAACATAATTACTAATAAAATCTTTTTTAAAATATTTCCTATACTTATAAAATTCTTTTTTCATATATTTTTTAAAGTCCCCAATTCCATTTAAGTATTCATCAATTTTTCCATCTTTCCAAATACCATATCTAACATTATTTCTAATAATTCTCATACCAATACCATCTCTAACTCCATTAACAAAGAATCCACAAAAAGCATTTAAAGGTTTTTTTTCCCAAATATAAATACCAAATCCATTTTTAACATCTTTCTCATATTCTCCAAAATAATAATTTCCATTTTTCCATTTAAAAATACCAACACCATTCATATAACCATTATTAATTTTACCAGAATAAGCTCTATCATCAAAATAAGTAAAAATACCATAACCATTCATTTTATTATTTTCCCATTCTCCTTCATATGTTGTTCCATCAGGCCATCTATAAAATCCAATTCCATTTTTTTTATTATTTAAATATTGACCTTGATAATATGTTGAATCTGACCAAATTTCTATTCCATAATCAATTATATAATTCTTTTCAAAATAACCTTCTAATTTACAATGTGGAAATTGCATTAATGCATATCCTAATGGAATATTATTTTTATAATATCCATTATATATTATTTCTTTTTCTTTATCATAAAATTTACCTATTCCATTTATTTCTTTATTTTTAAATATTGATTTTATGTAACTTCCATCTTTTAATTTTAATATGTTGAAACCATCTTTTATTTTTGATAAGTTTATTTTTTGGTTTTTTAATAAAAAATATCCATATATTTCTATTATATTTTTATCATCTTCTAAATGATTAAATAAACTTTTGCTATTGAATAAAAATTTTGATGGTGTAGATGAAATAAGTGGACTATTTATTGGAATAATTGAACAAAATGAATCTAAAGAATAAATTGATTTTACTGTTTTTGATGATAATGAATTTGCTCTACTTAATAATGTTCCTGATAATGCACTATTTGATAATTCACTTAAAATATCATCTTCTTTTTCATCATTTAGTCCATTTACAATGTTTGTAAAATTTTGAAAAGTTATTTCTTGGTTATTCATAATTTTGTTTCTTGAAAATTTTTCTTGATTTTTTTCTGATGAACTTTTTTTCAACATTTTTTTACTTTTTTCTGATTGTTTTTTTGTGTTTGTATCAACTTTTAAAGAAATTTTTTTTGAAGCAATTTCAACTTTTAATGAATTTTTACTTGCATTTTTTTCATTTTTTAATGAACTTTTCTTTAAATAATTTTCTTTTTTTAATGAATTTTTATTAGAAAGATTATCATTATTTACTGAACTTTTATTAGAAAGATTATCATTATTTACTGAACTTTTATTTGGATATTTATTTATATTTTCTGTTTCATTTTGATAAAAATGCTCATTATTATTATTTTCATTATTTTCTGTAGTCGATATTTTTGTTAAATTAATATTTAATGGTATTTGTACTACTATATTTTTATTTTCTGCTACTTTTGATTTATATACTTCTCTTAGTTTATAACCTCTAAAAAAACTTTGAATTTTTATTATATTTTCTACAATAAAAAATATATTATTAAATGCATTATAAGGTATTATTAAATTCATTGATTTGATACTTTTACTATTTGCACTGGAATGACTTATTATTGGTTTATTTTGATTATTAATTGAACTTAATGTATTTAAAATTGCATGTTGATTATTGCAACAAATTCCATTTCCCATATATATTTAACATATTTTAATTATTTTAAAATTATATGAATAGAGCTTTTCAATTTATATAAAATTAAAATTTTTTTATTTTCATATATTATTATATAAAATTATTTGTAAAATATATTTATATCATATTTAAATTTTTCTTTGATTTATTTTCATTTTTACCTTTTTATAAAAAAATTAAAATAAACAAATATATAATAAAATTAAGAAAATTTAAATTAAAAAAAATTAGGCTCACAATATAAAAAATATATAATAATAATAAAAAAAAATGATATATTAAATAAAGCCTAAGAAATAAAAAAATGTCAACATCAGAATACGATCTTTCTTTAGGAATTGACTTAGGAACAACATATTCATGTGTAGCATATTGGTGGAATGGTAAAGTAGATGTAATACCAAATGAGACAGGAGCTCGTATAACACCATCAATAGTATCTTTTACAAAAACGGAAAGAATAGTAGGTGACGGTGCAAAAGCCCAAGCAGTTAGAAATTTTGAAAATACTGTATATGATGCTAAAAGATTAATAGGAAGAACATTCGATGATCCTGAAGTTCAAAGTGATATGAAACTTTGGCCTTTTAAAGTTATAAATGATCCAGAAACAAAAAAACCAAAAATACAAGTCAAATTTAAACAAAAAACAGAAACTTTTTTCCCTGAAGAAATTTCAGCTTTTATTTTAGGAAAAATGAAACAAATAGCAAAAGATTATATTGGAAAAGAAGTAACAGATGCAATTGTTACTTGTCCAGCATATTTTAATGATTTACAAAGAAAAGCTACTCAAATGGCAGGAAAGATTGCTGGTTTAAATGTTATTAGAATTATTAATGAACCTACTGCTGCTGCTATTGCTTATGGATTAATTAATGAAGAAAATAAAGCTCCTAAAAATGTTTTAATATTTGATTTAGGAGGAGGAACTTTTGATGTTACTATTCTTCATATTGATGGTACTATTTTTGAAGTAAAATCTACTTGTGGTGATATGCATTTAGGTGGGGAAGATTTTGATAATGCTTTAGTTGAACATTGTATTAAAGAATTTAAAGAGGAGACTGGAAAAGATATTTCTAAAAATCAAAAAGCTATTAGAAGATTGAAAAGTGAATGTGAGAAAATTAAGAAAAATTTATCTACACAAGATGAAGTTACTTTAGATCTTGATGCCTTAGCTGATGGAGAGGATTTCCAAATTACTATTGCTAGACCAGAATTTCAGGATATGTGTAAAAGTCTTTTTGATAAAACTCTTCCTATTGTTGAAACTGCTTTAAAAGATGCTAAATTGGATAAAAATCAAATAGATGAAATTGTATTAGTAGGAGGTTCAACTCGTATACCAAAAATACAACAAATTGTGAAAGAATATTTTAACAAAGAACCTTCTAAAAAAGTACATCCTGATGAAGCCGTTGCAATTGGAGCAGCAATTCAAGGAGCAATAACTAATAATGTAGATGAACCTGGATTAGAAAAATTAATTTTATTAGATGTAACACCATTATCATTAGGATTAGAATTGAGTAGTGGAAAAATGGATTTTTTAATCAAAAAAAATACAACTATACCATGTGAAAATACTCAAAAATATAAAACAACAAAAGATAAACAAAATAAAATATCAGTTAAAGTATATCAAGGTGAAAGATTATTAGCAAAACAGAATAAATATTTAGGAAAATTGGATATTACAAATATACCTCCAAAGCCTAAAGGACAAGTAATAGTTGAAGTTACTTTTTCATTAGATATTAATGGTTCATTATTAGTTACTGCTAAAGAAAAAAGTGGAGGTCAAACTAGTGATTTAACTATTAAAATGGATACTGAAATGGGAGAAGAAAAAGTCGAAGAATTAGTTACTAGAGCACAAACTATGGAAGCTGAAGATATGAAAATTATTGAAACTACAAGAACCAGAACTCAATTACAGGATTTATGTATTGAGTTAAAGAGTAAAGGAAATGAAAAACAAAAAAAAAAAGCTGAGGAAACTTATAAATGGGTTAGGAAAAATATTGAAGAAAGTAAAGAAACTTATTTAAAAAAAATAGAAGAGTTAAAATCATCATAATTTATATTAAAAATTTATATTTCTAATAAAAAATATTTGATATTTTGATTTTATTTTTCTTTATCTCTATAATAAATTGAAATATCCTTTTTTTTAATTTCAAATAATAAAAATTTTAAAACTAGCCAATAAAATAAAACATTAAAAATAAAACATTAAAAATATAACTCAAAAAAAAAAAAAATATAAAAAAATAAAAAAAAAATGGAAAACGAAAATGAAAACGAAAACACAAAAAGTCCTCGTCGTTTAAAGCGTGCAGTAACAACTGTTCCAACAACATCAATTTTTAAAAAAGAAATAATAAATCCAAGAAGAACAGAAACATCAAACCCAATGTATTATCATTTAAAAACTGAGAAAGTATTAGCAGTTCCTGAAGAACAATTAAAAGAATATAAAGAAGCATTTGATTTATTTGATAGAGATCAAACAGGATTAATAGGACCAAATGAGATATATTCACTTTTAAAAAATTTTGGTAATCCAACACCAAAAAAAGAAATAGATAAATTAATGGCAGATTTTGATAATGATGGAGATGGAAAATTAAGTTTTGATGAATTTGTTACTTTTTTACATCAATCTTATGTTACTTTAGATGAAATGGAAGCTGTTATTAGAGCTTTTAAAACTTTTGATAGAGATAATTCAGGAGAAATTGATTTAAATGAATTTAAATTTATTTTAGAACAATTAGGTCATAAGTTACCTGATGATGTTGTTAAACTTATTTTTTATGAAAGTAATTTAAATGAAAATGGAAAAATGGATTATAATGAGTTTGTTAATTTTTGGAGTAAAACTAATCCTTTGTAAAATATTTTTTATAGTTTTTTTATTGTTTATTTTTAGTTTATATTATTTTTTTTTTTTTGGATTTTTTAATTTATCATTTATTTATTTTTTTATTTATATGTAAAAATACAAAAATTTATATTCTAAATTTTATTATTTTTTTATGAATAAATATATCTTTTATTAGTCATTAAATAATTGAATAAGTATTTTTTAAGAAATAAAAGCATTTATTGAACTTTTGAAATAAATTATCAAAACATTTAAATGAGAATAATTATAGTTCATTATATAAATTAAAAATTTATATATTTTATTTTCAAAATAATTCATCTTTCCAATTGACTTTATAAGCAATTTATATATATACAATTATTCTAATAGAATATGTTTTCAATATTTTTAAATTTATTAAACAATTTGAATCTCTTCATTTTTTAAATTTTTCAATTCATTTAAAATTAAATCTTTCCATTTCATAATTAATTTATTATCATTTAACATATATATATTCTTACTTACCTCAATGATTAATTTTTTTTTATTCTCTCCAGAACTTAATTTAAGTGCTTTTTGAATTACAAAATTACCATAATTATTTTTCATAATTTCAAAAATTTTTCCATTTAATATAATTTCATCAATATATTCATTTAATATATCATCACTTTTTTCAATATATTTTTCCATAACATTAGAAGAATATTTTTCCATTGATAAAGAAGTTAATTTATTTTTATATAAAAGTAAACTTTGTTTAACTTCATTTATATCCCAACTTTCAATAAGTTCTTGAATAACATAATTTCCATAAGGATGAATTATTAATTCCATTGAATTTTCTTCAACTATTTTTTTTATTTGTTCATGAAATTTAATTTTATGAGTAAAAGAAACTATTTTTTTAACTAAACAAATTCCAGAAGAATTATAAGATAAAAATAACAAATTTTCAGATATATAATCATAAATAAAAGTAATATATTTTTCTTCAAAACAAGATAAAATTTTTTCAATTACATGACAACTATAAGGATTAGTTGATAATTCTGGAATATGATTTTTAATAATATCAACAATAATATCTTTTTCTAATTTAGAGCCAATATGTTCTATTATACCTTGAATTGGGAATGTTCCTATATTATTTGAACTAAGTTTAATTAAAGAATCTTTTATTGTTTTTAAAAATTCTATTCTATCTTTTTGATTTATGAAAGTAAAAAATTTTTTACAGAAATAATTTGCATATGGATCTATTAATAATTCATTTAAATATGGATTTATTTCTGTAAAAATTTGATGTAATATATCACAATGTGTATTTTTTAAATAATTTTGAAATATTCTACTTCCTTTATGTGTTTTAATTATATCTACAATATTTCCTTGTATTTTACTATATATAAAATGATCTATTTTATCTGTTCGATATAATATACTTTTTAATTCATATATTAATAATTCTAATTTTAAATTAGTTTCTTTTGGAAATATTACAGAACCAAATTTCTTATCATTATTTCTTATTTCTGATTTTTTTATATCTTTTTTATCAACTTTTGCATCATATGTTTTTTTTCTATTTGATGATCTTTGAAAATTATTTAAATTATTGAATATATTATTATTTAAATTATTTATCATATAATTAGGTTGCATAAAATTATGATTTGGAAGAGAATTTAATAAATTAACATTGAAATTAAAAGGATTTTGTATAATTTGAGTTTGAAAATAATTTCTATTATTAAAAAAATATGGATTTTGAATATTTAAAGAATTATGTGAATTTACAGTTTGAAATTTTTTATCAAATCTTTGATTTTTTCTTATAAAATTATTCATCATATTATCATGATTATTATTAATAATATCAACATCATCTTTTAATTGGATTTTTTTATTATAATTTATTTGATTTTTTAGATTTAAAGTATTATTTTCTATTTCTTCTTCTTCATTATCTGAAGAAAATAATTTTTCTTCTTTTTCATTTCTACCTTCATCCATTACTTGTTTAAGCATTGAAGTAATTTGACTTTCGAGACTTTCTTCTTCATATTCTTTCATTATTTTATATTTATTATTTTTAATAAAATATTATATAAAAAGATTATTGAAATATAATAATTAGTTTTAGATTTATATATGAAAATGATAATATATTTTATTAATATAATTTTTTTCATTTTATTTTCATTTTATTTATTTTAATTTTAAAAAACATTTTTTTTAATATAAAGATAAATATAAAAACCTTTTTATTTATATACTTTTATTTATAATAAATAATTAATTAATTTATATTTTTCTTTCAATTTGAAATAATTATTCATTAGCATTCATAATAAATAAATTTTCTAAATTAATATTATATCTTTTAAAATTATTTCCATTTTTTAACCTCATTCTTGAAAAAATTATTATTCTCTTTTTCATTTTTAATAAAACAATTTTTTTTAATTAATCTATTCTTATTTTCATTATTTTTTCCATCATCAAAAACATCTTGACTTACTAATTCATTATTTTCAAAATAACTTTCTCCAATTTCACTATTATCAGGAATATCTAATTCAAATGCGTCAATAATATCATCTGCAATATCACTTATTTCATCATTATCTTTACATTTAATTAATAATTTGTTTCTTAATTGAGAATATGAATCATTATTTTTTTTTGATATTTGCATTTTTTTTTTAATATTTCTTGACGTTATATAATTTTGTTCATTATTATTTATATTATAGTTATTTAAAAATGATTTAAATTTTTTAATTTTAAAATCCATCATTTTAATATTTAATTTCGTTTCAAGAAATGCTATATCTGAATATTCATTTATTAAATTATGTTCATCGATATTTCCAGAATTATTTGAGTAAATTCTATTTGGTTCAATAGGATTAAAGTGAATTAATGTTTTTATATTATAAGAATTTAATTTTGGTCTTATATTTCTTTCTGAATTAATCAATTTTGAATTATATGAATATGGAATTGTATTCATATACATTTTATTAATTTAGAATAATTATTATATTAATGTTTAATAAAATTTAAATTATTTTTTATGAATTCAAATATAAGTGAAATTTTATTAATTAAATGCTTAGAAATAGAAAAAGATATTTGTGAAAAATTATCAGAAAAATTTGAATTATTTTATTATGAATTACATTCATTTGAAAATTTTCATTATATTTTAGATTTTTTATCAAAATTTTTTAATAAGAACACATTTATAATATATTGTTCATTTATTAATTCCTTTTTTCTAAAAAATAATTTATCAATTGGCGAAGAATATACAAGAATTAAAATTAAAAATAAAAATATAATTCTATATTATTTAATAGTTTCATCATCATCATTATTAATAAAAAGTATTATTGAAAAATTATTTGGAAGAATTAAAGAGTATTTAATATTAAATAAAAAAAGAAATTGGTTAAAAACATTTCAATATTTAGAAAAATTTAATGAGTTTTATCCAATTATAGAAAATTTAGCATTTATTTTTTATATAAAAAGAAGTCAAAAAGATATTGATTTATTAAATGTTCCAATTGAAAAAAAAGATAAATTATTAATTGGAAATTTTGACTATTTAAAATTTTCAGAATATTTATTATTAATAAAATTATTTTTAAAATTCATTCAATTATTTTCATATGAAAAGAATAACATAAATATAAAAAAAATTTCAAATAATTATAATTTATCATTAAAAATTGATAAGTATAGAATTCAAAATTATTCAAAAATATGTTCTATATGTTTAAATAATTTTACAAATATTTCTACAACAATTTGTGGTCATTTATTTTGTTGGAAATGTATTATTCAATATCTTCAAAAAAATAATTATTGCCCAAAATGTAGGAAACTTTGTTTACCAAGAGAAGTAATTTTATTAAAAAATTTTGATTAATCTTATTTAAAATCAATTAAAAAATTATAAAATAAAATATATTAATAATTCAATTTATAGATTATTATATTTATAATATATTTTTTTTCCTTTTAATAAAAAAAATTTCTTGAAAAAAACATAATTAGTTATTTGTTTTATTTTCTATGAAGATTATTATATAACAATTAAATTCATAGTTATAAAAGTAATTATATATTTAATATATCATTAAATTTATATCGATAATATAATTAAAAAAATAATAGAGATATTGTAAATAGTTCAAATTTAAGGTATATAATTACCATAATTTATATTTTGTATTATATTATTAAAATTTGGATATAACATTTGTTGCATGATAAAAAAATCATTTATAAATTTATTAATTAATTCAATTTGATTAAAAGTATTATTCTTAATATCATTATTATAAGAATTATTTGAAAAAAAATTATTAAAAAGCCTAAAATCATTTATTTCATTATTTTTGTTCATATTATTATTTAAAGAAGAAGATTCAATAAAATTCATATTACAAAAATTATTATTATTATTTTGATGAATAAATTGATTACTATTATTATTTAAATTACTAACATCATTATTAATATTATTTTTATTTTTATCTTCAATATTCAACTCATTAACTTTATTATTTATATTTAATTTTTCACTTAAATTCCAATTAAAACAAACATCCTTCTTTTCACTTTTATTTTTATCATCTTCCTTAATTTTTTCATCACATTTAACATTTTTAAAATTATGTAAAATAACATTTCCATAATGAGTTCTCATATGTGAAGAAAGAGTACTTCTTCTTCCAAATTTACATTGACAAATATCACAAACAAATTTTTTTAAATTAAAATGATGAGTTTCAATATGATCTTTTAAATGACCATTTGTTTTATAACTTTTATCACAATAATTACATTTATAAGGCCTTTCATTACTATGAAATCCAATATGAGTTTTTAAATTTCCTTTTTCATTAAAACTCTTTTTACAAATAGGACAAATATAAGGTTTAAATCCAGAATGTGTTCTTAAGTGAATTGATAATCTACTTTGATTTGAATATGAATGTTGACATAATGGATATGGACATTTAAAAGGAAGAATATGATTATGTATTGTATTTATGTGATTTTTTAAGTTTCCGTTTGTACTAAATGATTTTTTACATATTGTACAAAAAAAAGTTTTTTTTATTTTTGGAGTTTTTTTTATTGTTGTTTGTATCTCATTTTCTGTTGAGTTTTGAGAATTGTTTTCTTTTTGAGAGAGAGACATTTTTTTAACAACAATCTTTTTTTATAATTATATATTTTTATAATATTTCGTTAATAAATAAGATTTTTAAATATTTTTTATTTTTTTGGATTTTGATTTTTTATTTTTTATATTATTTTATTTGTTTTTATTTTATGATTTTTAGATGTTGTGTAATATTAATTTATTATTATTTAGTTGGTTATTAAATTAAATATTTTTTTTTTACGTTTTTTAAAATTATGTTATTTATTTAAATTTTTCAGTTGATATTCATGATTTTTTTACATTTAATTTTTTTTAAATTATTTTTATTTATTTTAAAATAATTATTTATTTAATGAATTTCTAATAAATTATTTTTATTTTCCAATTATTTATTTGAATTATTAAATTTTTAATTGAAAAAAATATTATAAAAGAACAAAATATTATTTTATTCAAAATATTTAAATATTTAAAAACTATAAGTTCAACAAATAAATTTTTTATTTATTTAAAATTGTATTCAAACTTATTAAATATCTATAATATTTAAAATAATATTAATTTTATTCCCCTTTTAAAATATTTTTTATAATACTTTTTTTAGATATATTTTCTCGAGATGAAAAACAATTAATTTGAATATTTTTATTTGGAATAATTCTATTATTTATATCATTAAAATTATTATTGAAATTATAACAAAAAGTAATATATCTTAAATTATTATTTACTGAAAAAATACTTTGAGAATCTTTTTTAATTTTCTCAAATTCAATTTTCCTTACAATTGAATTTAAATCATCAAAGTCATCAAATGCATTTAATTTCTTATCATTTAAAAATTCAGGATTTAAAACATTAATAATATTATCAAAAGAATTTTCTTTTTTTTCATATGAAAAATTCCTTTTATTTGATTTTATAAAATTATTTTCCAATTTTCGATTATTTTCTTGAATTAAAGATAAAATATTTAAATTCTTATTATTTTGATAATAAGGCAAATATTGCATTGTAATTTTTTCATTTTCTTCATTTTTTTTATTATTATCTTCTCTATTTATACTCAATTCTGTTCTTGATGTTGTTATTGCTGTTGATTTATTAACAGAATTTTTAATAAAGTTATTATAATTTCTTTTATATGAATTTTCTTTTTTTAATTTATTTATATTTATTTTTGTTCTTGATGAATTTGATTTTAATTTCTCTTTTATATTAATTTTCTTTTTACTCATATTTTCTATTTTATCTTTCTCAAAAATGCGTTTAAACATTTTTTTTCTTTTTATTCCATTATAATTATTAATTTTATCAATTTTAATTTTATTTGTATTAGAAACTTTTTTTCCAATTTCAAATGATGTTTTACTTCTTTTCTTATTTGAATTTTTTTCATTATTTATACTTGATTTTTCTAAATGATGAGAACTTAAAATATTTTTTTTAACAGAAATATTTTTTTTGTTATTTTTCCCTACTGAATTATTATTGATATTATATGTATTTTCAATTTTTTTTTTAATATTTTGTCTTATTTGTTTTATACCTTTCATATTAATAATTGAATTCTTTTTTTTTGTTTCTTTACTAAAGTTATTATTTGTATTTGATTTAACTTGATTATAAGAATCAATTCCATCTATAATTATTAAAGTATGATTTACATTTTTTTGATTTACATTATTTAAAGTTGAATTGAAATTTATATTTGATTTTAAATTAAAAGAATTTACCATATTCTTTTGGTTTTTATTTTGATTTGATATTTTACTCTTTTTTGATTTACTTCTTTGAACTGAAGAATTTAAGGTAATATTAAATGTATTATAAACATTTGAAGAATTACTATTTTTAGATTTTGAATTATTTTTTAATTCTAATGTTTTAAATGAAATTTTATTTTTATGAAAATTTTTTTGAATTTTTTGACTTGATTCTAAATAAGAAGTTGCAATATTATTTAATTTGCCTTTTTTAAAAATAGTTTTTGGTCCAGTAATAAGACTAATTGGAAGTGTTTTTTTAGATCGGGTTGATATTACACGATTATTATTGATATTTCCTTCTTGAATTAAAAATGAATTCATTAACAGATAATTTTAATCTATTAAATTAATTTTTTTTTTTTTTAATTTTTTTTAAAATAATTATAAATATATGAATGTAATTAAAAAAAATATTATAATATATATTCCTTAAATTAAAACATAAAAACATAAAATATAAATTTTTTTAAATGAATGTTTTTATATTTTTGTACAATAAATTATTTACTTTTATTTCTTAATTATTCTAAAAAAAAATTATTAAATACACTTATATTTTTAATCTAATAGAGTTTCACCATTTATACATTAATTAAAAAATCCATTATTATTTAATCAATTTATATATTTTTAAAAAAACTATCAATTTAATGAATTCTAAAACTTACTTTTTAAAGTATATTCTTTTTGAACTATAAAAAATAAATAATAAAAAAATCCAAATTAAAATGGAAGAAGAATCACCATTTGAAGGGACATTTTTAAAAAAAGAATTTTTAGAAGTATCATTTCATGATGAATTTAAAAATCAACAAAAAAAACATAAATCCTTAGATCCAATGACTTTAAATCAAAAATTAATGCAATTAATCCCAATTATACCTTATGATAGATTAGGTGAAAACGGACAATATTTTATTGATGATACAAATGAATCAGAATCTCCAAAAAATGTAACAAGGAGAACATTATTAAAATTAAAACAAAAAAAAAACAAATTTAAAAATAATGAAAAAATGATAGAATTAAGAAAATCATTTGATTTTAATGTAAACAATAATAAAACAATTATATTTCCTTTTATTAATACTATTCAAAAGAATAAGAAAAAAAGAAATAGTGTTGAATTAATTCAATCTACAAAGATGAATATAACCAGAAATAATAGGAAATTAAATACTTTTTCATCATCAATTTCACCAAATAAAAAATATTTTTTTTCAGGAATGAATAAACAAAATAAAGAAAAAACAAAAATTATGAGAAGATTTTCTTTGATTGAAAATAATACATCATTAGAAATTGCATTTAAAAGATATAGATTAAAAAAATAAAAAATCTTTTATATGAATATCAAAAAAATATAAATAATTCCCATTTTTTAGCATATTAGTTATATTATTATTTATAAAATTTTCTATTATGATTTCATATATATCAATTCTTCGATTATATACAGTTTTAAATAGTTCATTTTATTATATATATAAATAAAGTAAATTTAAAAATTTAATAAAGTTAAAAAATATTTAAAGTTTGAAAAAAAATTGTTTTAAATAATAAATATTTTAATTTTTTATTTAATTGATTTTTTGGTTTGTCAAAAAATTATTATATAAAGAAAAAATTATTATTTTTAACTCTAAACATAATAATTATATTATCATTAATATTTTAAACATAAAATCTTATATTATAATTAAATAATAAATATATTTATAATTAATTTTCCTTGAAAAAACAACATGATAATTTAACTTTTTCATCTAATTTATTTTTAGAATTCCTACTTTTAAAATTTTTATTATTTATATAACCGTATAATGAACTTTCTTTAGTTGAAATTTCATTTGGATTTTTCATTGAACTTAATTTTTCAGATATATTATTTATTCTAATTTTATTATTCATAATAATAGTATTAAAAATAAAATTATCTTTATTATCATTATATAATTTTTTATGATGAATTTTAGAAAAATTTAAATTCGATTGATTAAAATAATCATTTATTTTCGATATTGAAGAATTATTATTGTTATTTTCTATTATTTTTACTATTATATTTTCTTCATCTACAGTCATAGAATTATTTCTTTGAGATATTTCCTTTGTTGACTTTTGACTATTATTCTCTTTTATATTATTTTCATTTTTTTTATTTCTACTTATATTTCTTGTTTTTTCTAATGAACCATATTGTAAATTTTCTATTTTTTTATTCAATATTTCTTTATTATTGTTATTTATTATATTTTGTGTTTTTGACATTAAAATATAAAAAAAATATTAAAAATTTTTTATAATAAAAGACATTTTTCAAATTTATATATTTAATAAATTTTTATTGAAAAATTTAATTAGACTTTTTATATTATTATAATTTATTAAAAAGTTTTTTTAATATCAAATAACATTCATTTAATTCATTTAAATCAATTTTATATTCACTTAATGAAATAATATGATTTAAATCAACATCAACTAAATTAAATTTTTCTTTCATTATATTAATACAAGAAATAGAAATTGTATTTGGAGTATAAAATAAAGAAACAGGAAAAAAAAATGAATCATTTATATATTGACAACAACTTTTAATTAAAATATCTGAAGAAATATTAATATTTTCTTCAAAATAATTTTTAAGTCTTAAAACAAATTTATAAGGTAACTCTACATTGGCGCAAAATTCAAGTGAATTTAAAATATCAAATTCTTTTTCAAAAATCATTTTTTTAATTGTTTCATTATCCAAATTTAAATTTGATAATGTATTAATAATGATATCTTTGATTATATTAATAATCAAAGAAATTCTTATTAAATTATTAGTTGTTTTTGTTGCAATAAAAATACAACTTCCACAAATAATTAATTTATCTATTAATGATAAATTAATTATTATATTTTTTAATTTCTTAATATAATATTTATGAAAATAAACCATTGAAGTTGATAAAATTATTTGATTTGATACTTTTAATTTTGAATTTATGAATGACATTATTGAATATATGTTTTTAATAAATTTTAATTCATTAATATATGATTCATTATCTTCAAACAATCTTGGAAGAAAATATTTTTTCCAATCATCTTCAGTAAGGTAAACCATACTAATTATTATATTTTCAAAATATAATTTACCTTAAGTTGAAGTTTGAAGATGTTTCCATTTAATTTATCTATTTTTTTTTTTTTCTAGAAAATAATTAACTAAAATTTAACTATAAAAATTTAATAATAAAAGAGTTAAAATTGAAATTTATTATTTGAATAATAAAAAAATATTATTTAAGATTTTTATAAATAAATAATAGCTTTACTTTCATTTAATTATAATTTAGTATTTGAAAAAAAATCAAAAAATGAAAAATTCAAATTTATCATTTTGTTTTATCAAGAAAAAGAAATAAAAAAATAAAAAAATTAAATAAAAATATATATTATTTTTTAGTATTAACAATTTAATAAATAGGTGAATAATAAATCTACAAGATGATTTAATTAGTGTTCATTAATCTATAATATATTATTTATTAAGATTAATTCTCTTTATTCATTATTATTCATTTAAATATTTGAATTATTTTATTAAATAACCATATTTTTATAATTTTTTATATATATTTCAAAAATAAATATTTATTATTTTTATATTTGCCATTTTATAAATATTATAATTTAATATAAAAAAATTGATGAATTTCACACGAGAAAATTTCATTTCTTATGCAAATAAAACTAGTTCAAGTTTTTATTCAACCTCTTCATTTAATAAAAGATTATTAACAGTATCAACAATATCAAATACAAAAACATTTGATAAACATAGAAGAATATCATTAAAAAATTATCATAAAAATTTTTTAAAAAAAAAACTATTATTAAAAGAAAAATTCTTTCCTACAGAAACATCAAGAGAATCAGTTAAAAATCAATTTTTTTTAACTAAAATATTAAGTAATAATTATTCACTTATACAAAATGAAGAAAATAATGATATTTATAAACCATTATCAAAAGATAGTTTTTTATTAGTTCAACCAAAAAAATATAATGTTTATCCAATAATTTCATCTAGAAAAGAAGATTTATTGGATTTTAATTTAAAACTTAGAAATTCCAGAAAAGCAAGAATAATTTGTAAAGTTTTAAATAAAGAAAAAGAAAATATTTTAGAAAGTAATAAAGGAAAAATTCAACAAATTAATATGCAAATATTTGAAATTCATTATGCAAAAAATTTATTAGATAAATATTATATTCAATTAAATAAATATTGTAAATATTTATCAAAAGAATTAGAAAAAGAACAATTATCATTAAATAAAATAATATTAAAAGAATCAGGAATAAGAAATTTAGTTAAAAATTTAAAAGAAAAAGTAAATAATAAAAAATTAGAAATAATTGAAATTGAGCATTTTAGAAATTTTTTATTATGTGTAAAATATAAAGTAACAAAAATAAAAGATTTACCCCAGAATATTATTACAATTTATCAATTAGAAAAGTATTTACCTAAAGAAAAACAACCAAAAAGAATTATGACAAAATCATCTGCAAATTTTGGTAGAAAAAGTATTGGGCATTTTTCAAAAAAAAAAGTAATGCTTTCAAAAAGAATTTCTGTTTATGAAAATAAAAATAATAAAATTGAAAAATTTAAATCAATTATTAAAAAAGATGTGACACCTTCTCCTATTATTTATAATAGTTTAGAAGAATATGAATTAGATATTCAAAATATAAAAATTGATTTATTAAAATCATTTTTAATAATGAACAAAAGAAAGAGTTAAAACTTTTAAGAAGTGAAAAAAATGAATTATTATCAAATCAAAATATTCCTGAAAAGACATTTAAAATTAAAAATTATGAAAATACTTTAAAAATTAAAAAAAATGAAAATAAAAGATTACAAAATACATTAATTTCAATAGGTTCTTTTAAATCACAATCAAAATTGAAAAAAATTATATTTTATAAATTAATATCAATAATGACAAATTTGTCAATTAATATTGAAAAAGAATTTGATTGCCCAAATTTTTATAATGTTCTTTCTTCTAAACAAGAAAATTTTTTATTTAAAGGAATAAGACAAGATACTGTTTTATTTAGCTTATTTATTTTAGAACAAATTTTAATTTCAAAAATTACTAAAATTAAAACTTTTAACACTGAAAAAGAATTAATATTCATTTCAGAAGTTAAAAATAAATTAGAAAGTGAAAAAAGAATTAATTATGGTAGAAATAAAAGACAATTAGAAAAAGAAAGAATTATAAAATTAAACAATAATATTTTCCAAAAAATGAATAAAATATTGTATTTACCTCGAAGAAAAGTTAATATTATAAATAAAATTCCTTCTGATTTTAGAAGTAGATCAGAAGAAAAAAAAAGGAATAATTATAAACAATATAAATTAGATTATGAAAGTATTTTATATAATTAATAATTTAATAAATAATTTACTTATTTTTTTTTAAAAAATTTGTTATTTTAAACAATTAAAAATTATATTTTAATTAAAAAAATTTATGGAAAGCAGACATAAAAAAGCAATTTCATCAATTTATTCAACAACTGAATTGGGACAAAATATTATAAAAGATGAAAAAATAAATAAAACATATAATTTTAAATCTAAAGAATCATTAAAACAATGTAAATTTGATTCATTTAATAAATCAAAAGATAAATCAATTAGTAAATTTAATTATGAAAGTGAAATGTTAAAAAATTTAAATATATTATATGAATATCACAATAGTTCATTAGACCAAAATGATAGAAATTATAATAATAATAAAATATCATTGGAAATTCAAGAAAAAAAATTAAACAAAAATATTTATAAATTAAAAATTAATATAATAATACAATTATTAATTAATATTATTGATTTTCTGTTGATGACATTATTTCAAAAAATATTTTTTAATTTTTTTAATATTTTTGTATTATTTCTTATTCTTATTTTTGATTTGTTTATATATAAGGAATTTGTACAAGGATTTGAAGAAATTAATCGAAATTATTATAAAAACATCAAAAAAATTTTATATTTTACAATAATAATTATGACAATTTTTTTTTCAGATATGATTTATGAAATAGTTGTACAAATACTTATTATTAATTTACCTAATTTTGAAACTCCATGTATAATAAAATGGTTATTTTTTATTTTATTTTATTCTTTTATAAATGTAAGTAGTCCCATATTTTTAATTAAATATTTGGTTGAAATTAAAAATATTATTAAATATTTTGGTGCTTTAGAAGGAAAAGATTATTCACTACCATCAAATAAATATCATAATTTTTCAAAAATTGACATTTAAAGAAATTTATTTATTTATTTTTAATTAATAATTATTATTTATTATTTATATTTTATATAAAATAAATAAAATTATAATTTTGTCACATTAAAATATTTATTCACCTTATATTGTTATTACATTTTAAAAATGTTCTAATTTATCTCCTATCTTATTAGAATAATTACATAATCATAAATAATGATTATTATTTTAAAAAATTTATTGTTCCAAAAAAATAATATTATTTTCAATCAAAAAAGTATTTAATCAAAATAAAATAATATGAAAACTAAAAAGAATAATATTGAAATAAAAAATTTAAATAATTTTCAATCTAAAAAAAAAAGAACAAAAACTCAAACACTGTTTATCATATCAATATTAGATATCATAGAAAAAATAGAAAAAAATAGTAATAAAAAAATTAAAGATAAGAATATACCTGCTAAAAAAAAAATATTATTTTCCCAATATGATTTTATTCTTTATTTTAGTTCATTTTTTAAATTTATAAATGATAAAAAATGTTTAATTCAAAAGTTTTGTGAAAATAAAGATATTAAATTAGATATTAACATTTATTATTGTTTATGTATAAAAGGAAATAATTTTGAATTACAAACAAATTTTTTAAATGAATTTAATAAGTTAAATTTAGATAGTAAAAAAGATGAATTAGGTAAATTATATTTACAATATCGTCAAATAGATAATGAATATAATTTATTAATGATTAATTATGAAGAAAATAATAATATTTATATATTAAATGATGATGATAAAGAATTATTAAAATTAAAAAATAATGATGAAAAAGAATTATTAAATAAATATTCAATTAATGAAATATTAGAAAATAAAAAAATAACTTTAAATTTCTTAAATTGTTTTTTAGATTATTTTTCGGATCTTTATATAATTTTTTTAGATGAAAATAATGAAAAAAATAATGAAACATTAATTGAAGAAACAATTAAAACAAATAATAATGAAAAATATATGGTAATTCATTCATATTTTAAAAAAAATAAAGATAAAATTATTAAAAAATTTGAAAACAATATTAAATATAGAAAAGTTGCAATAATAAATGAAATATATGAAGAAATAGAAAAACATACAAAAACTAGTTATTATTATATAGAAAATGGAAAAGAAATAACTCATTTTATTTATATTCAAGATGAACCTAACGAAAATAAAGAACTTTTTGATGTTTTAAATGGAAAAATAGCAACAAAAACAATAATCAGATCAAAAGATTTTAATTTTAAAAATGAATATATAATATTTTTTAAAAATTATCTTTCTCAAATATTTAATAATATAGAAATAAATTATAATGATAATAATAATAATAATATTGAAATTAAATTAATATCAGAACCTACTAAAAAAGAAATAATATCTTCTGAGTTAATTTTTCCTCTAGAAAAATCAAAATTAAAATATTTATTTATGATTGATGAAAATAATGGAAAAATTTATTTTAATATTGAAACAGATACAAAAGCAAAACAATTTTCTGGTAATATTTTACAATATGATGATTTTAATATAGTTAGATTAACTATAAAATATGATAATCAAGATAAAAATAATAAGAATTATAAGTTAATTTTTTCTAATAAAGATGCAGAAATGAAAGAAAATGAAGAAATTAAAATTAATCATGATTATGCAATTATTTATGATGGATATATGAATAAAAGTAAGAATAATATTAAAAGTGAAAATGGAATTTTATCTTTTGAAAATGAAATAACAATGAATTTAAATAGAACTTTGGAGACAATTAATTTTAATTTAGACGAATAAAAAAAGATGTTTATATAAAAAATTAAATTTTATTTTACTTTTTTATATTCTTTTGAAATTTTAAAATAATATTTTTTTAATTTTATTTGATAAAAAAGAATTCTAAGAATTATCTTAATAAATTTAAATATTAAATAAAATGAAATCAACTAGTGAATTTGAAGTCGAAAAAATTTTAGAAAAAAAAAAGATACAAAATAAAACATATTATTTTGTAAAATGGAAAGGATATGATTATTCTCAATCAACATGGGAACCAATTGATAATTTATTAAATTGTAATGAAAAAATTTCAGAATATGAAAAATCAAAAAAAATTTTAGATGATGAAGGACTATTAAATTTAAATGAATGGAATTCAAAAATTTCAAAAGTAAAAATTCATGATAAAAAATTAAAAGATTTAATTGTTAAAAATGAAATAAAAAGAATAATAAATATTAGAGAAAAAAATAATATTTTATACGCTTTAGTTGAATTTAAACAAAACAAATATTTAAAAAATAAAATTCCTGATACATATATTCCTACAATTTTTTTAAAAACTAAAAAGAATATAAATAAATTAAATGACTTTTATGAATCAACAATTCATTTTGATTAATTAAATAAATCATAATTGAAATCAAAATGAATTTATTGAAGTGATATAATATTATTGATTCAAAAAGAAAAGAAGAAAAAAATTTAAATAATGTTTTTAAATAAAATATAAATATTCTCTTCTTTTATTTTATTAATGGAAAAAAAATTCTATAAATATTTATTATTTAAATAATAAAAATATTTTTACATTTTTTAAAATTTGAATTAGAAAAATTATATATTAAATAAATATAAATTATATTATCTTATATTTTACATTTTTGATATTGTTAAAATAAATATAAATATATTTTGTATAATAATATATAAATTCAAATAATTTTTATAAAACAAAAAAAATGAAATCAATATAATCATTTGTTATTATTATTTAATTTATCAACTATTTCTTCCATTTTTTTTCTCCCTTTTTGAATTAATTCAACTAATGAAAAATGAATATTTTCAGGTCCTTCTAATTCATCAATTTTTTTTTCAATTTTTGTATTTAAAGTATTTATTTTTGTAAATTCATTATCATTTTTAATAGAAATATTATTTCCTTTTATTGAATTTCTAGAAGATATTATATTATTATTTGTATTAATATTTTCATTCAAATTATTGTTAAATAAAATATTATATTTTTTTTCAATTATTTCTGTAATATTTGAATCACTTTTTTTTAATGTATTTAATTTTTTTGAAGTATTACTTTTTTTATTTGAAATTTTATTTCTATCTGTTATTGATGGTGAAGTTGGATAATTTATCTTATTTATTTTTTTATTATTATTTTTATTGTCAGATTGATATATTTTTTTTACAATTATATTTTCCTTTATGACTTTAGATTTATTTGAATTTGTACAATTTAAATTTTTTGAATTGTTAGAAATATTTTCAATATCTTTCATACTTAAATTTCTATTTCTTGTTGTTTTAATTTTATTATCCTTATTAAAATCTGGATTATTTTTTTTATCTTCTATTTTTCTTTTGGTTAATTTATTTGAATTTGAATTTTTAATATTATTTGTTGTGATATTTTTCTTAAAATAAAAATTAGAATTATTTGAATTTATTTCTAATATAATTTTATTATTATTTTTAGTGATATTTTTTCTAAGAGGAACATTTTGTTTCCTTTTTAATATTTCTTTATTTTTTTGTTGAAAATAATGTTCCATTATTTTACTAAAAGCAGTAGAATTATTATTATTTAATTTATTTTCTCCTTCAATATTAAAAGAATTTTGACTTTTTATTAATTTTGAATTAAATTTAGATGTTGAAGAATTACTTTTTTTAAAATTATTTTCTGGATTTCTTGACTTATTTTTATATAATGAGATTTTACTATAATATTTATCATAAACTATATAATTATTTGTTGTTGTACTAGATGATTTAACAAGACGATTTCTACTTTTTTGTTTTGATACTTCATTTAAATAATTAGAATTAATATTTGATGTTGTTTTATTCATTAAAATTTTTTTTTCTTATTAATATTAATAAATAAATTAATTAAATATTTTTTATTTTTTTAAATTAAAATTTAAAAAAATAGAAATAATAATGGTTGATAATACTTGTTTTTGGATAATTCCAGATGGATTTCAAATGTATAAAAATAATCCAATTTTAGAACAAAGTGATAAATTTGAAAAATATTTAGAAAATTTAATCACAAATTCAAATGATATTCCAATAGATGAACAAATTAAAAATGTTTGTGAAAATTTTTTTGATTTAATTTTTAAAATAAATACAATGCAGGCAAAAATATTTTTAAATTTAATTTCAAAATTATTCAATAAATTAAAGAATTTTTATTATCTAAGTTTATTAATTTTTTATTATAGAATCTTTGATTATGTAATATATGAAATTAATTCAAACTATAATGAAAATATAAAATTTAATATTAAAGATGATATTATATTAACTCCAATTTTTATTTCAAAAACAATAAAAATAAAATTTACATCAACAACAAAAGAAAAATTATATTATTTATTAACATTAGTAGAAAAATTTATTTATTCCAAATTTGATTATGATTATGTTCAATTTAATTTATTTCATTCTTCATTTCCTTATGGACATGTTCTTGAAATAATTTTTTTAGATGATAGATTATTTTTAAAACAAAGTGATGATAAAATAAATTTAACTGGATTTTCTAATGCTATTTTAAGAAATGAAAATCATTTTTCAGGAGATAAATTAAAAGAAATTTTTTTAAAATGTGAATTTTATATAATGCAAAATTTTAAATTGACAAATAAAAATAAAGTAAATTTTAATAATAGTTTTAATGAATTGAAAACATTATTATTTTCAAATAAAGAATTTAGTGAGAAAATATATGATATATTTCAATTTGGAAGTTTTACTCAATTATCATATAATAATATATCTGATTTAGAAATAACTATAATAACTAAAGATTATGAAAATTTTAATCCTCAAGATTCAGAATCTATAATAATAAAAATAAAAGAATTTTTAAAAAAAGAATCAAATAAATATGAAAATATAAATATAAGAAATACAAAAAGAATAATATTAATGGATTTATATGACAAAGATAATAATGTTAAAATTGAATTAGTTATAAATAATATTTTTGGAATTATTAATAGTTATTTAATTTGTAATTATTTGACATTTGATTCAAGAGCAATTATTTTAGTAAATACTATAAAAAATTGGTCTAAAGAAAAAGGAATTAACGGGAATTATAAAGGACATTTATCTTCATATTGTTATACTTTAATGGTTATATATTTTTTACAAAGAATTAAAGAACCTATTTTACCAATTGTTAATTCAAAAAATAATCTTCAGAAAATAATTATTCAAAACAAAGAATATTTCCTTGAAAAAAGTCTTTTATATAATTTTAATAATATTTCATTTAAAACTAAAAATAAAGATTCTGTTTCAGTATTAATGATGAAATTTTTAATTTTTTATTTATATGAATTTAATGAAAATAGATATTGTATTGATATCACAAATGAAAAAATTGTTTTTAGATATGAAGAAATGTTATATTTAAATTATTTGGAAACTAAAAATAAAAGATCTGCATATGTATTTATTGATATGTTTGATTATTCTTATAATCCAGGTGCTTATCTTGATCAAAATAGTACTCCTCATAAGAATTTAAAAGATGTAATGAGAAGAACACTTTTCCAAATGTTAAATGCTAATAAAAATATGTTAAAAAATGATGGAAAAAATATTGATTAATTATAATTATATTAATTTAATTTACATATTATTAAGTATAAATAATTAAAAAAAAATTAAATATATATTTTATAACTGCAAAAAATATATTTAGCTTTCTTTTTATAAAAAAAAATTAATATATAATATAAATTTTTTATCAAAATTAAAACATTATAACATTTATTTAAATTATTAAAAATATATAAAAAAAATGAAAAAAGTTAAAGTTTCAAGATTTAATATTGAAAATAAGAAAAATCATGAAATTGATTATATAAAAAATATAAGTATAAATGGTAAAAAAAAAAATTAAAAATTAATAAGTAATAGGAAAACAATTTGATAAATTAAATAAGGCAAAACATTATAAACTCAAACTACTTGACAATAATATAAATCAAAATAACCAAACAGACTTTTATTTAACAGAAAGTGAAAGGCCTATAATGGTTTCAAATAAAGATAATCATAATGATTCTAATGTTCCAACTGAATCATCAAGAGAAATAAAAAATTTAGATATTTTATCAAATGAAGACTTATTAAAAAAAATAACATCAAATATAATAAATAAGAAAATATCAATACTAAATATAGAAAAATTTTTATTATTAAAAATACCTGAAAATCAAATATTAATGAATAATATTCATATTTATAAAAGATGTTTTAATCCAATTAATAGTGAAAATAATAATATGAAAATATATGATTATGAAATGGAAATTCTATCAAATAATTATATTTTAATTATTGGAAAAATTGTAAAAAATTCAACTTGTCTAAAAATTAAATTATATATAACAAATAATCAACAAAAATATAAATATATTGGGAAAATAGTTTCTAATATTTTTAGAACTGAATTTAATGTTTATATAGGAAAAAAAGATTCATATAAAAAAATATTATTTATAAAATATGCAACAAATTTTTTGGGTTTATTTGGAATTAGAAAAATTAATGTTGAAATAATAAATAATGAAAATATAATTGAATATAAAAATCAATTACCAATTTTTTCAAAAAATTATCAAAAATATTTTTTGAATTTTAATCAAAGAGTTCGTTTAACAAGCAAAAAGAATTTTATTTTAGAAAATAATAATGGAAATAAAGTAATTCAATGTGGAAAAATTGATAAAAATACATATGCTTTAGATTTTGAATCTATAAGCCCAATTCAAGCATTTTCAATAAGTATTACAAGTATTATAAATAAAATATTTTGTGAATAGAAATAAAGATATTAAATCATTATGTAAAATATTTTTATATATTTTTTATTATATTATGTAAAAAATTGTTTGACAAAATTTTTATTGTAATTTTAATAATTATATTAAATTATATATTTTCATTTTTTTTTACTTTTTTTATTCTATATAAATACCCTATATCTTACATCCATTACATTCATATCTCAATTAAATCTTTTATAAAAAAAGAAATGATTTAAAGTATAAAAAATGTGTAAAATAATCATATATAAGAAATAAATCATTTAATACAAGTACAAAAACTTAATTAGAAATATTAGTTGATAAAAAAGAATTAGATATTGAACTAGAATTCTCTTTTTTAACATATAATTTATTAATTATTGAATAACATTCATTTAATTCATTTAAATCAATTTTATATTCACTTAATGTAATAATATGATTTAAATTAATATCAACTAAATTAAATTGTTCTTTCATTATATTAATACAAGAAATAGAAATAATATTTGGAGTATAATATAAAGAAACAGGTAAAAGAAAAGAATCACTAATATATTGACAACAACTTTTAATTAAAATTTCTGAAGAAATATTAGTATTTTTTTCAAAATAATTTTTAAGTCTTAAAACAAATTTATAAGGAAGGTCAAAATTAGAAGAAAAACCTATTGATTGAAGAATTTCAAATTCTTTTTGGAAAATTTTTTCTTTAATTAAATCTGATTCTATTTTTAAATCAGTAAATTTTTTTTTTATTATATCCATGATAATATTAACTATCATAGATACTCTTATTAAATGATTTGATGTTTTTGTTGCAATAAAAATGCAACTTCCACATATAATTAATTTTTCTAATGGAGAAAAATTTATTAAATCAATTAAAGTTTGATTATAATATTTATGGAAATAAATCATTGATAATGATAAAATTACTTGATTTGATATTTTAATTTTTGAATTTATAAATGACATGATTGAATATATGTTTTTAATTTTTTTTAATTCTTGTTCAAATGTATAATCTTGTAATAATTTGGGGAGAAAAAAATTATTCCAGTCTTCTGGAGTTAAATAAACCATGCTAATTTTATATTAATAATTTTAATATTACTTTAAATTATATGTTGATGATATTTCCATTTTAATTTATATTTTTTTTTTATATTTTGAAAATAATAAGATAGAATATATTAAATTTATTCAAACATAAACACGTTTTTCAATAAAAACATATATTTTTCCCTTATATATAAAAAACAAAATTTAAAGTTTATTTCTCTTTATATTTTTTTCTGGAAATTTTATTTTTAAGAAATTTAGTCTAATTTCAATTTAACAAATTATTTTAAATATCTCTTAAAAAAAGCTCAAATTAAAAAAAATTAATAAAAAATTATAAAAACAATATATAAGGATGATAAATTTTTAAATATATACAAAATATGAAACTCAAAATAATACTCTTTTATTTATTAATTTTTCAAATTCTATCAAAAAAAAAAGGAAAATTAATATCAAAAATAGATGTAAAAAAAGCAGAAAGAATAAAATCAACATTAGAAACTTATGTTTCAGATGTAGAAAAAATGAATATTCCAGATGAAATAAAAGATTGGGTAAAACAAGCAGATTTAAATGAAAGAAGAGTAAAAAAAGAAGATGTTACTTTAAATTATAATGCAAAAGAAGGAGGAGATGCAAAAGGTTATTTTGCAGTTATTGGAAAAGTTGGAAAAAAATCTAAAAAAGTGGTTTTTAAATATGGAGAAGTTGATGCTTCACTTAAACCTTTAGATGAATCTAAAAAAGAAATGAGTGATGAAAAAGTTAAAAAAATTGTTACTCGTATGATGAGAAGAGAAATTGAAAAACAATTAAGAAAAGATGGAAAAGCTAAATCTAAAGATAGAAGAAAAGAAAGAAAAGAGAGAATGTATAAAGATAAAAAAAAAAAAAAAGATAAGAAAGATAAAAAGAAAAAGAAGAAGAAAGGTGATGATCTTTAAGTTATTTAGATAAATAATTACAAATTTATTTTTATTCAAAATTAATTATAATATCTTCTAAAAATATTTTATTTTTATATTAAGAAAAATATATGTTAAAATTTTAATAATTTGTTTAAAGAATTAATTAACATAATTTATATAATATATAAAAACAAAAATAACAAAAAAAAATACAAATTATTCTTTACTATTGTAATTGAATTTTAATCCATTTTTCGAATCTATTTATAAACTCATTATCATTTTCATAATTTTTATAAAAATTTATATCTAATTCATCATTTATAATATTAAAATAAATTTTAATAATTTCAAAACATATATTTTCATTTGAATGATTTTTAATTTTCGAAAATTCAATTAAATGCATTAATTCAAAAGATTCAATTTTACATGCTCTAAATATTTTTTTATATAATTCACCATCTGGATTTTTTTCAATATCTAATAATTCAGAAAGTAAATTCAAACATGAAACACTTCCCAAATAATTTATTTTAAAATTTCCAATATGAAAAAATAATCCTCTAACATAAGAATTATTATTTAAACTAAAATTAGAATTAAAACAATAATTCTCATTTACAGAATCATTTGAAATAAAAGTTGAATTTTGTGTTTCAACATTTGAATTTGGAATATTATTTATATCATTTTCAAAATTTATATTTATTATATTTCCTCCATTAAATAATTTAATTATATCATCTTTTGATAATTTTTTCCATTTATTTTCATAACGTAAATAAGCTAAAAATGTTTTTACTATTTCTCCCATATTTTCAATTTTAGAATCTAAATTTCTTAAAAATTCTTCTATTACATAATGATTTATTTGAGTTTTATCTATTATATCTTCTGATGTTGTTTTATAATCTTCATATAAAATAAAGTAATTATCACTACTTAAATGAAGAGAATTAGAAAAATTTAGTTGTAAACTTTTACTTAATATATGATTTTGTTCAATTCCATATTCATTTAATGTCATAGATGAATTTTTTAAATATAAATCTATTATCTCATCTTTTATTTTAAAAAAATTAATTAAAACTGGATATTTTAATATATCATAATTATTTAATAAATAAAATAGATAATTATTGAATTTTTTTTTTCTTTCTTCAACAATTGATTCACTATTTTTAAATAATCTCTTTGGAGGAAATAATTTATTTAAATCATTTATTTTAAGAGAATTATTTAAATTTTCAAAATCTGAATATCTTTTTTCAATGAACCATTTTCCATAAGATGTGATAACTTTAATTACATAAATTATAAAATTACTAGATAAAAGTCCGTTATTTATTTTTAATTTAGTTGAAACAATTTTTGCATTTATATAAAACTTTTGATAATTAATAGATTTTTGAAAACTTCTTTTCATATTTGTTGTTTATTTATTATCGAAAAATTATTTTTAATCAATTTGTTTAATAATAATTTAAATTTTTTTAAAATTAAATAAAAATTTATATAGATTTAATTAGTCATTTCTTAAAATTTAATAGGAATTAATTTTTTTTATTCAAAAATCTTAATTTTATTTATAAATTTTAAACCTATTTTATGTATATCTTAATGGACTTTTCTTATATATATTTTTTTTAAATATTTGAATTTATAACCATTTTTTATGTTTTTTTTTTCTTTTATTTATTCAATTTATAATATCTAAAATATAAAATTTAAATTTTATTACAAATATAAATTTTTTAAATAAAAGTTTCAAATTATTTTATTACCTTTAAAAATTTATTTTTAATTCTACCTAATTATTAAATGAATTAAGAAATAAATCATGTATTTTAGATAATAGACTTTTAGTTTTACGATATAATATTATATATATTTATAATATCAATAATAATAGGCTAATTTTTTAGTAATAATGAATTAAGATATAATTTTTAGTAGTTATAATTTGTTTTTGAAATTAAGAGTGAAAATTATTAACAAATTGTTAAAGAGATATATGAAAAAATAAATCAAAAACTAAATAAAAAAATATCAAAACTTTTAATATTAATTTTTAGCCAATATTAATTTAATCAATATTAAAATTAAATAAGATAAACCTGAAAAATAAAACACAAAAAAAAAAAATTAAAAAAACCCTTTTTCAAAATCAAGTAATCCTTCATTTTTTTTTTCATTAATTCTGACATAAACCAATAATCCAATTCCAAAAATTAAAATAAGAATATTAAAAATAATCCATCCTTTTGCAGAATTACTAAACTCATCATAATTATTATCAATAACAAACTTATCATCACTATAAAAATTAATAGTATTATCTTCATAATTAAATCTACTAATATAATGATTAATAAACCTTCCTCCAATAGACCATTTATCAAAAGGATTTTTTTGAATATTTAAAAAAACATATTCTTCCTCATCAGAACTATCTTTAGGAAGTTCAAAAAATAATTTACTAGGAAAACTTAAATAAAAATTACCAATTAATAAATGAATAGTAGGAATTAATTTCATAGCTTTATTTTTACATTGATAACCAGCAATATAAATATCAGGTGAATCATAATATCTACACCATCCTTTTTCAATAACAACTTTTAATATTTTTGATTTATAAAAACTTAGAAATTTTTCTGGGACTTGAAAATCTTCATTTCTTACTTGAAATGTAATTTTATCATTTATTTCTTCATACTTTAATTCATTTGGACTTACACCAAAAGATATTCCTCTTAAATTACATGACCAATTTGAATTTGATTTATCTACTTTACATTTAACCATATTTTTATCTTTTATTACATTATTTGGTACACCTCCAATATAAATTATACTTTCTTCATCTATATATTCTTCTAAATCAACTTTTTCAAATGTATATTCTAATTTATTTATTTTTCCTTCATCTTTTAAACGATTTACTAAACATTTTTTTGAATCTTCACATTCTTTTGCAAATGATAATGCTAAATTTGAAAATGTCCTATCATCTTTTTTTTCTAAGTTATAATATTGAAGAGAAATTGAATAATTTGAAATATATAAATTTTGTTCTATTAAATTAAGGGATATTTCTTTATCATTTATTTTTAATTTTGTTTGTTTTATTACTTCTGATTCTTTATATTCTAAATCATAAAATATACTATATGGAACTTCTTGGTCAATGTATAAATCATATTGTTCTTCTTTTGATTGACCTACTAAAATTATAGATGGTCCTTTTGATACATTATAAGGAAGATATATTATTTGAGTATTTATTTTAATTGATAAAACTATGAAGAGAATAAAGGTATATTTCATTTTTTTATGCTTTGTTATTAAATAATAAATCATATATTTTTTATTATTTAAATTTTTTATTATTTTTTTTTCTTTTTTATATTATTTGGTTTAATCTTAAATATATAAATTATTAAATTTAAAATCATTAATATATGAATTATTACATATTTTTTTTTGTCCATAATATTCTAATTTTTCAATTAAATAAAAATAAATTTTAATTTTTTAGTTTATTTATAGTTAAATAAATATTTTAGAATATATTATTTCTAAATTTAATTAATATTTATTGTATTAAATATATAAAATTAAATTTATAGATTTTATAAGTTATTTATTATATTTAATATTTTTCTTTTTTTTAAATCATTAAATTAATAAATGTATTTTATTTTTTCTATTGTTTTTAAAATAAAAAATATAAATTTTTAATTAAACCTTTAAATCCCTTTATAAAATTTTCATCTATTTAATAAAAAAAAAATGCTTCATCAAAAAGAATTATAAATTTAATAAAGTAATTTAATAAAAATTAAAAATTTAAAAACATCATAATAAAAAATATTACGTCACAAAAAAATATAAAAAAAAAAATGGGTATCTGTAATTCTTCAAAAACAAACAAAATACGCAAAATAAACAAAAAATCCTTCTCACCAAAAAAAGTGAAACAAAATAATCAAGAAGAAAAAACTTTAAAATCAGATTATCTTTTCGAAGAACCAATAACAAAGCATTTAGACATATCAAAAAATTATAAATTATCATCAGAAATAATAGGAAAAGGTGCAAGTGGAACAGTATGTATAGGTGAAAATTCAACAGGAAAATATGCAATAAAAAGAATAAATAAATCTCAAATATTAAATATAAATGATATAATTAAAGAAGTTAAATTTATTGATTTAAAACATAAAAATATAATTAAATATTATGAAGTATATGAAGATTTAAAAACAATAAGTTTTGTTATGGAATTAGGAGAAGGAGGAGATTTATTTGATTTTATATCAAATTCACCAATTGGACATTTACCTATTTATTTATGTATTGATTTAATTGTACAAATTTTAGATGTTTTAAATTATCTTCATAATGAAAAAGGAATAATTCATAGAGATATAAAACCAGAAAATTTTATGATAACTATAGATAATAATAATAATCCAATTATTAAATTAATTGATTTTGGTTTTGCTACTTTTAAACCTGAAAAAGATAAAATGATTGATGAATTTTTAGGAACTCCACAATATGCTTCTCCTGAAATTATTTATAAATTAGGATGTAATGAAAAATGTGATATTTGGGCTGCTGGAATTATTTTTTTTAATATGATTACTGGATGTGAACCTTTTAAAGGAGAAAGTATTAATGATTTATATGATGATATTAAATTTAGAGATATTGATTTTGATTATATTACTGATGAAAAATTAAGAAATTTAGTTATGAAAATGTTAGAAAGAGAAGTTCATAAAAGAATTAATGCAAAAGATGCTTATGATATTGCTTTGAAAATTAAGGAAGAAAGAGATTTAGAATATAAAAATGAAATGTTGGAAGATGATTATATTGGAAATAATTGTAATGAAGAACATTTTATTAATGATAATAAAAGAGAATATGAGGAATTTTGGAGTAATTTTAATAATAAAGTTTCTACTGGTTTTTTTCCTTGAGTTATTTTTTAGTTTTTTTTGGATTTTTTTATTATTTTATAGTTATCTTTTTGTTTTGGAAATATAATAATTTGTTCTAATGAGATTATATTAAATTTTATAGATATATAAAAATATATTTTGAGATTTGTTTTAAATATTTGTGAATATATAATATTTATTAATATATAATATTTATTATTTATATATTATATTTTATTCATTTAAAATATAAATATTTGTATTTTTATATTATTTTTTAATAAAGTGAAAATAATAATATTTTAATTATTTAAATTTTCAAATTAAAAATAAAAATAAATATAAATATAAAAAGCGCTTGACAAAAAAAAATGAACGAACCTTTAGATTTCGAACTAACAAAATTCCAAAATAAAAACACAGAATTAGTACAATTACAAGATGAATTACCAATAGATGACTCAAAATTATCAACTCAAACTTTAATAAATATAAAAGGAATAAATATATATTTTCCATATAAACCATATGAAATTCAAATAGATTATATGAATAAAGTAATAGAATCACTTAATAATAATAATATTGCAGCATTAGAATCTCCAACTGGAACAGGAAAAACATTATGTTTATTATGTGCATCACTTGCTTGGATGAAATATATGAGAGAAGTTAGAAAAATTAAAATTAAAATGTTTTATACTTCTAGAACTCATTCTCAAATTTCTAATGTTATTAAAGAATTAAAAAAAACAGTTTATTTACCAATTACTTCTATTTTATCTTCTAGAGATAAATCTTGTATTAATGTATCTTATAGAAATTATTCAAAAAATCCATCTTCTTTAAATACAATTTGTAAAAAAAATAAAAAAAAATGTTTATATTATAATAATGTTAAAAAAATACCAATTTTATCTTTAAATTTAATTGACTTAGAAGAATTATGTGAATTAGGAAAAAGTTCATTATTTTGTCCATTTCATTTTGAAGGTGATAAAACAAATAAAAGTGATATAACTTTTTTACCATATAATTATATTGTTGATAAAGAAATAAAAGATACTTTAAAAATTAGTTTAGAAAATAGTATTTTAGTAATTGATGAAGCACATAATATTGAAAAAGTTTTAGAAGAAAGTTGTTCAGTTGAATTAATAACTTATTATTTTGAAAATATGATAAAAGAAATGGAATATATAATAAATGAAAAAAAGAGTTTAAAAAATAAACATTTTGCAGATTTTCCAGAACAAAATATAAGAGAAGAAATGGATATTATAATGAATATTAAAGAAAATATTGAAAAAGTTTCAGATGTTTTACAAGGAGATTGTTATCCTAGAAAAGGAAAAGTTTTAGAAATAAAAGAATTTTTTGATTTATTCATGAATTGTAATAATAGAAATTTGAATAAAAATATAATTACAATTGATGAAATATATGGTAAAGAAAATAATTCTTTTCCAAAAAAACAAGGAATAACACCAAATAATATTCATAAACATTATAATTTTTTATATTATTTAAAAGAAGAATATCTTGAAATTTATGATGAAGAAAGTGTATTAACTCCATATGTTCGTGCTTTAGAATTAATAAAACATTTATATTTTAATCAAGAAGATTTAAAATCATTTATTTTTTATATTTCTGATGATGAAAAAGAAATAATGAATAAAATAATAAAAACAAGAATATTAAAATTATTATGTTTTGATCCAGGATTTGGATTTAATAAAATAATAAAAGAAAAACCACATAATATAATATTAACTTCTGGAACACTTTCTCCAATTGATGGATTAGAATTTAGTTTAAAAACTCCTATTCCAATTCAATTAGAAAATAAACATATTATTGATAAATCACATTCTAAATTTGAAATTATTAAATCAGAAAAATTAAATAATTCAATTATTAAATATCAATTTGATTATTCAAATAGATCTAATTTAAATATGATAAAATCACTTGGGAATATTATATTAAATTATGTTAAATCACTTAATAAAGGAGGAATATTAGTTTTTTTTCCTTCATTTAATTTTTTAAGTCAATGTTATTCAATTTGGGTTTCTGATAAAATAATAGAAAAAATATCAAAAATAAAAAAAGTATATTATGATAATAAAATGAATAAAAATTTAATACATGATTTTATGATAAATAAAGAAAAAAATTCAATAATATTTTCAGTGGTAAGAGGAAATATTTCAGAAGGATTAGATTTTAAAGATGATTTTGCAAGAATTGTTATTTGTGTAGGAATACCTTATGCTAATTTTTATGAAGAAAGAATTCAATTAAAAATGAAATTTTTAGATGGTTTTTTTAATCAAAATCAAAATTTAAAAATTAATAAAATGAGTGGTAGAGATTGGTATAAAATTGATGCTATACAAACAGTTAATCAATCTTTAGGAAGAGTTTTAAGACATAAAGATGATTATGGTATGATGATTTGTATTGATTTGAGATTTGAATATCAATATATTTTTAAATTATTTTCTAAATGGATGAAAGATATTTGTGATATTATTTCTATTGATAATATGAATTATTTTTCTAATATTAAAAAATATTTTGATAAGTTAGAAATCGAAAATAGAAATGATATTAAGAAAAAAGTTATTGAATATGAAAGTGAAAGTGTGAAAAAAGAAAAGTTTTTAGAGTATTTTAATATGAATAATAATAAAAAAAATAAAAAAGATTCTATTGATAATAAATTAGATTTTTTTATTAAAGGAGATTTTAATTTAAATAATAATATTAATGATAATTTAGGTTTGAATAATAAAAAAATTGGAAAGAAAAAAAATGTAAACTTGAATAAAACTAATAATTTAAACTATGAAAATATAGAAATGAATAATATAAAGGATGGAAAAATAAAAAATTCAAATTTAAATAATAAAGATATAATTCCATTTATTAATTATAAAGATTTAAATATAGAAAAAAATAAAAAAAGAAAAGCTCCATATATTTATAATGAAAAATCAACAATAGAAAATTTAGTAAAAAAAAAAGGAGTTGATGAAATAATGCATTCTAATATTAGTGTTACAAAAATGGATTTTTCAAAAATTTCGACACCTAAAAAATTAAGTTCAGAAAAAACAAAATTTACATCAATTTCAAAAGAAATATGTGAAAGTAATACAGAAATAAAAGAGAATATTTCATTAAATTTAATTAATTATGCTTTAGATAATTCATATAATGATTTTTTACAAAATTTTATATCGAATAGAGAAAATAATAGTAAAACATTAAAAAATCTTGAAATAAATACAGAAGAAGAATTAAAAAAAATAAATAAAAATGAAAATAATAATGAAATTGTAAATATAAAAGAGGAAATATTAAATAATAATACAAATTTTATTGAAATCAATGATGATTTTAATTGTCCTATTTGTTTAAAAAATGTAAAAGAAAATCCAAAAATAGTTTTTTCTATTTCAAAATGTAAACATATTATCTGTGAAGAATGTTGGACTAAATGTCTTGAAATAAAAATGGAATGTCCAATATGCAAAAAAAAAGTTAGAGAGAAAACTTTAAAAAAAATACTCAGAAAATGAATAAGTTTTTTATTTATTTAATAAATAATAAAATTAATTAATTTTTTATTAAATTAAATATTAAATAATTAATATTTTATTAAACTTTTAATATGAATTAAAATTTATTTATTTTGATTCCACCACAAAATTTATTATTGAAATTGTATTTTTATTTTTTTAATTAAATGAATAATAGAAAAAATAATATAAAAAAGATTTTTGTTAATAATAAAATAAAAAAAATAATATAATTTGCTAAAAGTAGGATAATTTTTGAAGAATAATTAATTTAAGTACCTTATTTATTATTATGATAATAGTAATTTATTAAATGAAGAAGTTAAATGTAATTTTAAAAATGATATGGAATAGATGATTAATAAAGCATTTTATGAATTTAATAGTCATCATGGGGCATTAAAAAGAATTTTTCCTTAAAAGAAATTTAAATAATTTATAATAATTTTTTTAGTAATCCTGGAGTTGAAAATATAGCTTTTTGGAAAGCAATTGAAAAATAATATTTTTATTTATTTATTAATAAATTTAAAATATAAATTGGTTCTAAATTAACTATTTCTTTATCTATATTTTTAGATGTAAATTTTCCAATCTTATATAATCTAATTAATTTAAAAATTTAGATAAGTAAAATGAATACTCCACAAAAAACAAATAATCAAATTCCCCTAAATGAAAAATCAAAAATGGAAAAATTTAAATCATTAAGTATCAATAGCAATTATAAAAATTTTATTTTTACAATTTTTAATAATGATAAATATATTTCTTTTAATATAATTGATTCAAATATAATTCCAAAAAAAGAATATAATTTTCTTTCATCTTTTGAATCTTTAAAAAATTTGAATAAATATTTTCTAATATTCGATGATATTAAAGAATGTGTTGATACAATTATTAAAAATGTTGAAAATAAAAATATTACTTTTAAAATAGAAGATAATATATGTGAAATGATTATTTTGAATTTAATTAATAATAAAAGTTTTTCAATTAATATTCCAGAAGTAGAAAAAGATATAAACAAGAATCTTAATGATATGATAATAATTACACAAGAGCTTAATTCAAAAATTTTAACTTTAGAAAATAAAAATAATTATTTAGAAGAAAGAATAAAAAAACTAGAAGATGAAAATATAAAAATAAAAAAAGAATTATCACTTTTAATAAAATTAAATGATGAAAATACCAATTTTTTGCAAAATTTAAATATAATAGAAAATGAAAATCTCTATTTATTTCCAGAAAATGAAAATACCAATTTTTTGCAAAATTCAAATATAAGAGAAAATGAAAATCTCAATTTATATCAAAATTCAAATATAAGAGAAAATGAAAATATCAATTTATTTTCAAAATCAAGTATAATAGAAAAAGAAGACCAAAATATTATAATAAATTTTTTAGAAAAAAAACCAAAAGAATTTAATTTGTTATTTGATACAAAAAGAGAAGGAGATAATAATAAAACTTTTCATGGAAAAGTAAATGATATATCTCCAACATTAATAATAATAAAATCAACAAATGGATTCAAATTTGGAGGTTATACAACAAAATCTTGGCCGAATAATAATACATATGAAAATGATAAACATGCATTTATTTTTTCATTAACTAAAAAGAAAAAATATAATATAATAGATGAAAATAAATCGGCAATTTATGGATGTTCAAATGATAATTGTTATATGTTTGTTTTTGGAAAAAATCATGATATTTGTATTTATAATAATTGTACTCAAAATAATAAAAATCATGTTGGTAAATCAGATTATAATACCAATGAAGAATATGAATTAAATAATGGAACACAATATTTTATGGTAAGCAGTTTAGAAGTTTATGAAGTTAAATATTAAAATATTTAACAATAATATAATAATATATAATTATTTAATTATAAAAATAAATAAATTATTTATAAAAAAAATTTTAAAAATTATAAAAAACAATAATTTAAAAAAAAATAAATGAGTAATAATCTATATTCAAAAATAAAAGATTCAAAACATGGATTATGTGGTTTAAGAAATATGGGAAATACATGTTTTTTAAACACAGCAATACAATGTATAAGTAATTGTTGGGAATTAACAAATTATTTTTTAAGAAATGAATATAAGAAGGATATAAATAAAAAAAATCCAATAGGTTCACATGGTAAATTAAGTGAAGCATATTCAGAAGTAATTCATAAATTATGGTTTGGTAAAAAAGATTATTTCACTCCAGATAATTTTAAAAATGTATTACAAGAAATAAATGAAATGTATTCTGGAGATAATCAACAAGATACACAAGAATTTTTAACATTTTTATTAGATGGTTTACATGAAGATTTAAATAAAGTTATTGATAAACCTTATATTAATAGTGATCTTAGTAAAAAAGATGATGATATTAAATCTTTGGAAGAATTATATAATTTTAAAAGAAGAAATCAAAGTTTATTAGTTGAATTATTTTATGGACAATTTCAATCTTTAATACAATGTCCTGATGTTGATTGTCAAAGTGAAAATAAGAAATTTGAACCTTTTTTAAATATTTCTTTACCTATTGATATTAAATATAATTCTTTTAAAATTAATTGTTATTTTATTTTTTATGATATTTCTGTTAAACCTATTCAATTTATTTTAGAATTTGGATATGATTGTACTGTTATGGCTTTAAGGAATAAAATTGCTAAAATTTTAAATATTCATCCTTTGTCTTTTACTGTTGAAAAAATGGATAAATCAGGAAATTTAAATTATTTTTTAAATTCTAATCAACTTTTATCTACGAATATTAAAAAGGATAATTTAAATAAATCAAATGATAATTCAATACCATTTTTTTTACTTCAATTGTGCCCTCAAGATTTTTATAATACAAATAATAATATTTTTATAAATAATCAAAATATTAATGTTTTTAAAATTGATGAATATGAGAATTCCAAAGAAGAAATTGATAAAAAAGAAATTGAATTAAGTACATTATTTAATGAAGATTATCAAGAAAATGAAGAAGGAAATCCAAAAGATAATAAAATTAATTCATATTATCAAATTTATCCTCCTGATAAAATTGGTAAAATTCATACTGAATTAAATTATGGTTTTAAAAATAATTTTATTTTAGTATTAGTTTATATAACTACATATGAAGATAATAATATAAAAAAAAAAAATTCGGTAATATTTCCAAGAATATTAGTTTTAAATAAAAAAATAACATGTGAAGAAATTCATTATAAAATATATGATTATTTTAAAATATTATTTGATAAAAATAAATCATTTAAAGAAAGTTTCAAAAAAATAAATACACATAATAATAATGATACAGTAGAATTCCAAAAATTAAATGATTATCCATATAGATTAAGAATAGTAAATATAATGAATAATAAAGGTCCTTGTGTAATATGTAATAAGACAAATTGTCATAATTGTCTTCTTCCATTTTCAAATAAAAAAACACTTGAAGATTTAATTTCTTTATATCCAAAAAATAATAAAAATATGCCTATTGATAATTCATATTTTTTTTTAAGTGAAAAACAAAAAAAAGAAAATGATTCTTGGAATAGAGATTTTTCATTAGAAATATCATTTTTTCATTCACAAAAAGAAGAAATTTTCAAAAAATTAAACGATTTTGATAGATTAAATTTTGAATTATATAAAAAAAAAATACATTCAGAAATTGCATTAACACAATGTTTTGAAAATTTTATGAAATGGGAAGAATTAGACAATACAAATAAATATTATTGTGAAAAATGTAAAAAACAACAAAAAGGTAAAAAAAAAATTCAAATAAATCTTTGTCCTCATATATTAATAATTCAATTAAAGAGATTTACAAATTCAAAAAAAATAAAAAATAAAATAATATTTCCAATAAAAGGTTTAAATATGTCAAATTATGTATTAGAAAATTACGAAAATTATCCAATGATATATGATTTATTTTCAGTTGCTTATCATATTGGCGCAGCAGGTTATGGTCATTATTTTGCAATATGTAAAAATATGTTTACTAAAAAATGGTATAAATTTGAAGATAGTAATGTTACTGAAATTAAAGAAAATGAAATTCCTTATGATGATGCTTATGTACTTTTATATAGAAGAAGAAATTTAGAAAATGTTATTGATTTGGAATCTTTGTATAATTTAAAATTTATTAGTTATGAAAAAATTATGGAAGATTTAAAAATGAATGGAGGATCAAAAAAGTATTATTCATAATTTATGAAGTTTAAATGTTATATATTATTGTAAATTTTTTTAATATTTTATTGCCTTTTTTTATTTAAAATTTATTTTTTAAAGTATTTTTTTTTATTTTTGAATTTTTAAAATTTATATTTTCAATTTTTTTTTTAATTTAAATATGGGATGTTCTCCTACTTTAAAAGGAGATGTTAAAATTGATATGAAAAATAATTATGAAATGAATAATATAAATAATAATAAAAATGATATTTTAATTCCTCAAGAAAATGATGATCCACTTTTATTTTATTCAATAATAGAATTTATCAAACAAAGTAAACATAGTACAGTTTATAAAGTAAAACATATTAGAACTTTAGAAATTAGAATAATGAAAATTTATGAAGAAAATGGTTCAAATATAACTAAAATAGATATAAAAAACCAAATAAATATATTAAAAAAATTATCTCATCCACAAATAATAAAATTATATCAAGTATTTTATTATTCAAATAAAATGTATTTAATATATGAATATTGTCCAGATGGAAATTTATTTGAATATATAACAAAAATAGGTAAAATAAATGAAAATAAATGTCGTCAAATAATTCATCAAATAATAACAGGATTAAATTATTGTCATTTAAATAAAATAATATTATGTAATTTATCTCCAGAACATATTGTAGTACATAATAAAACAAATAAAAATTCTCTTTGGTTAAAAATAATAGATTTTGGTGCCTTTAATTTAATAGAAAAAAATAATAATAATAAATTAAAAAATAATATAATATCATTTGGATATAAAAGAGTATCAAATGTATGTGTAATTCCACCTGAAGATGATTTAAGTGAAAAAACTGATATTTGGTCTTGTGGTGTTATTATGTATTTTTTATTAACTGGTGATTATCCTTTTAAAGGAAAAAATTCATATGAAATTAAAAAAGAAATTAATAATTTTAATAGTAGAAAAATTAATTTTGAAGGTGAAATTTGGAATGAAATTTCAATTGAAGGAATAAATTTTTTAAAAAAATTATTAGAATTAAATCCTTTTAATAGACCTAATACTAAATGTTTATTAGAAGATAATTGGATTAAAAAATATAATGATTTTAGTGAAAAAATTTATACTTCAAATGCTTTTAAAAATGCAATTAAAAATGCTAAAATTTATCAAAATAAAAATTTAATTAAAAATTGGTTAATGAGTTTTATTATTCAACATTTTATTAAAATTGAAGAATTAGATTCTTTAAGAAAATGTTTTTTAATTTTAGATAAAGATGCTGATGGGAAAATTACTAAAGATGATTTATTATTTGCATTAAAAAAAAATATGAATGATGATGAAGCTGAAAATGATTCTAATTTAATTATTAATAATATTAAAAGTAAAGATGGAAAAATTGATTATGATGATTTTATTAAAGCAACTATGAATATTAAAGATTTGTTAAATGATAAAAATTTAACTCTTATTTTTAAATTAATTGATAAAGAAAAAAAAGGGAAAATTTCTAAAAATGATATTAAAAATTTTTTTTTGGTTAATAAAGATTTTCAAGAAATTGATGATATGGAAAAGTTTGAAAATCAAGATATTTTTTTAGATTTTATTAATAAATTAGATATAAATGGAGATGGTAAACTAAATATAAAAGAATTTAAACAATTAAAAAAAAAATTGTAAATAAAAAACTATATCTTATTTGATTTACATAATTTGATAGTCTTATATTTATTTAAATAATTAATCCTGTTTTATATTTTGAAATATATATTTAGGAAAAGAAAATTTATTTGATTAATAAATAAAACAATTTATTTAATATAAATTGAGAAAATTTGTTTATTATTATATAAAAAAATTTAAAAATATATATATATAATAATGTTTTCAAAAAAGAAAAATAACTTTTTATTTCTTTTTATAAATGAATTATTTAATTTAAAAATATTATTATATAAAAATAAATAAGTCAAATTATATTATTTTAAAATATTTATTAAAATAATAATTAAATATTGCAAATTAAAAAAATAATTTAATTTAAATTAAAAATTAATTTTTAAAAATATATAAAAAATGTCATCATTAAACCAAGAAAAATCTCATGATTCATATGCAAAAAATGAATTATATTCTTTAAATAGAATATTTGGTTTAGGTGTAAAAAATAATTTTTCAATATCTCAAAATAATTTAAATGGATTAATGGCATGGATAACAGGACCATATGTAGTATTTTATGATATAAAATCAGATGAACAAATTTCTTTTTTAAAAAATCCAAATAATAAAATTTTATCCTGTATTCAATTTAGTAAAAATGGAAAATTTATTGCAACAGGAGAAGGTAATTGTAAAAATGGAGAAGTTTCAATTTATGAAATAAATTATAATAATGAAAAAAAAGAAGAAACACATAATTTTATTGGTTCATATAAATATCATAAATATGGAATTGAAAAAATAGTATTTTTTAAAAATGATAATTTTATTTTATCAATTGGAGATAGACAAGATAAATTAATAAATATATATGATATAACTAAAAAAGAAATAATATATTCAACTAAATATAATAGAGCAATTTTAAGTTGTGATGCTTGTGATGAATTTATGGTTCTTTGTGGGAATAAATTTATAAAAATATATAATTATGAAAAATTATTAGAAGATCCTTTTAAAGGAAAAAATGGAACAGAAAGACATATGGTAGATTTATCAAAATTAAATGAATGTATATTTGTATCAACTGTAATATTTCCAATTAAAAATGAGAAAAAAATATTTTTTTTAACATATGATTGTTATTTAGTAGAATTAAAACCAAATTCATATATATTAAATAGATGGGTTAATTTAAAAAGTTCAAAAGGATTATCATTATGTATTTATGATAGTAATTATATTGGATGTGGATGTGGTGATAATATAATAAGAATATTTCATGGTGAAACATTAAAACATTATACAACTTTAAATAGAATTTGTCCTTTAGGAAAAGCAAATGTTGAATTTAGTACTCATACAGAAGAATTAAAATCATCTCCAGATTCAAAATATGCTGATATTATTTCTGTTAGTTATAATGAATATTATAAAAAATTTATTACTGTTTATTCTGATAAAACTCTTTTTATTTGGAATATTGATTCAAATAAAAAATGTTTAGTTTTTAGATATAATATTTTTCATTCTGGTAGTATTACTTGTATGGATTATGATATTGATATTAAAAATAATGTTTTAAAATTAATTACAGTTGGTGATGATTGTACTGGAATTTATTGGAATTTGAAATTAAGTGATTTTATTGAAAATGATAATTTAGAAGAACCAAAAAGAATTGCATATTCAAAATATATAAGACAAATATTTTATATTGGAAATAATTTTGATAGATTTAAAATATCAAAAAATCAAATATTAGGAAGTGATGAAGGAGAATTTGATGTTAATAATAATAATATTATTGATGATGAGATTCCTTCAAATTTAACAAGTGTTAAATTTTCACCTGATAAAAATAATGTTGCAATTGGTGATAATTTAGGTAATGTATATATTTATTCATTAAAAAATTTTAAATTAATTCAAGATTTTCCTTCTAATAATGGAGAAATAAATTCAATTGATATGATAAATGATAATGAAAAAAATAAAAGTTATCTTGCAATAGGAGGATCAGATAGTTTTATTAGTATATTAGATATAACAAAAGGTTTAGATTCAAAATTTGATTTTTATGATGATGGAATAACAGAAAAATTAAGTTCTTCTATTATAAGTGTAATATTTTGTACAGATAAAAATAATAAAGTTAAATTAGTAACAGGAGAATTAAATTCAACAATAACATTTTTTTCAATAGAAAAAAATTGTCTTAAAACAATTCAAAAAATAAATGATAATAATTTAAAAACTTATTGTTTAACATATTGTCCAACAATAAATAAAATAATATCAGGACATAATGGAAGAATAACAATATGGAAAACAAGTACATGTGTAGTTTATAGAGATTTTCAAGTTAATAAAGGAGAAAAATTATTAGATAATTTTAGAGTAGCTTGTGATTCAAAAGGATGTATGTTTGCAACTTCAAATAATGATAAAATTATTAGAATTAGAGCTGTACATAATGGAAAATTATTAACAAAAATTCAAACTGCTGAAAGTATTTCTTCTTTATTTTTTACTATGAATGATAATTATTTAATTGCTACTAGTGTTGAAGGTTATATTTATTTTTATAAATTAAATCAAGATTATATTAGTAATCTTGTTAAAAATAATTGTTTAATTATTTCTTCTGAAGAAAGAAATAAAATTAATAAAAAATTAAAATTACTTCAATTATTTATGGAAAGTGAAAATAATTTAAGTAATAATGAAAATATTAGACTTTTTATTGAAAAATGTAGAAATAGTGAAGAAATGACTCTTGAAGATTTACATAAATTAGATTCTTATGTTCAAGATACTAAAATAATACAATCTGAAAATGTTAAAAAAGAAAATGATTTAATTAAAATAAAAGAAGAAGAAAAAAATGAAAATAATGATGAAGAAGAAAATGAAAATAATGATAATAATAAAGATAATATTAATGATAAAGCTGCTTTATTTAATAGAAGTAAATTATTTGAAAAAGGTTTAAAAGAATTTAATAATGAGAAAAATTTAAATAAGTCAATTAATAGAAAAAGTTTTGTTGATACTTATGATAAAAAAAATTATAAAAATAAATTTAATACAGAAAGAGAAAAAAATGAAAATGAAATGAAAAAAATAATTCCTATTTCTAAAACTGATAGAGAAATTAATAATAATGAAGATAAAGAATCTGCACCTTCAATTCATGAATTAACAGAATCTAAAAAAGAAGTTTTAGAAATTCAAAAAGCAATTGAAGGAATGAATGAAAAATTAAATGAAGTTGATAAAAAAATTGAACAAAAAAAATCAACTTCATCAAAAGAAGTATTAAATATAAATGATATTGATTTATTTGATAATGGAGAAAATAATAAAAATAACACAAATGAAAATAAAAATAACTCAAATGAAAATAAAAATATAGATGATATAAATAATATTGAAAATGATAAAATAAAACAAGAAAAAAATGAAAGAAAAGAAGAAAGAGAAATAATATTAAATAATCAAAGTGAAAAATTTACAAATTTAAATATAAATACAGAAATAAATGAAAATGAAGAAATAAAAGAAAATATACAATCAACAGAATCAATATCATCAAAGAAAAAATTTAATGAAAAAATAATTGAAAATTCTCAAAGTAGAGTAAGTCAATCATTTATAAGAAATATAATGATAACTCAAAGTAACTTTGATATAAATTGTGTATCACAATCAAAAAAATTTCAAAATTTAAGAACAGTTTCTAAAAATAATTTTAGTTTAATTCCAAAAAAAAAAATTGATAGAGTTAAAAGATTAGAAAAAGCAGCAAGTTTTAGTTTTAATCATAATATAAGTATTAAAGATAAATTAATTGATAGTGTAAAAAAAGTTGATATTGATGATTTTGAAGAACAAAATGAATTAGAAGAATTAGAAAAAGACTTAGAAAGTTTATTAGATAAAGTCAGAGTTAAATTAGGTAATCAAAGTAAGGATCCTACTATGGAAAAGTTACTTGAAAAATATTCTGTTTTATTAATTGATAGAATTAATAAAAATACTAAAAAATAATTTTTAATTTTGTAAATAATTCATTTTAAAAAAGAAATTATCTTTTTAAAATCAATTTAAATTTATTCAATTTTTTTTATGACTTTATTTAAAATAATTAATTTAATAATACATTTTGAAAAAAAAAAACAATTAAATGAATAAAATACACTTACATGGAATAGATGTATCAAAACATAATCAAAATATAGATTGGTCAAAAGTAGATATTAATATAGACTTTGTAATAATGAGAGCAGGATATGGAAAAGAATATCATCAAAAAGATCAAAGATTTGAAGAATATTTTTCAGAAGTAAAAAAATTAAATAAACCAATTGGATTATATTGGTATTCATATGCAAAAAGTGTAGAAGAAGCAGAATTAGAAGCAAAAGTTTGTTTAGAAACAATTAAAAATAAAAAATTTGAATATCCAATTTATTATGATATTGAAGAAAAGGGTACATTTGAAAAAGGAAAAGAAGTTGTTTCTCAAATTGCAGAAAAATTTTGTAGTATTTTAACAGAAAATAAATATTTATGTGGTATTTATTGTAGTGCTTATTTTTTAAAAGAATATTTTAATGAAGAAATAAAGAAAAAATATCCTATTTGGGTTGCTCATTGGACTAATAAAGATTTACCTAATTATGATGGTGAGTTTGGAATTTGGCAATATTCTTCTAAAGGAAAAATTGATGGGATTATTGGAAATGTTGATTTAGATTATGGTTTTATTGATTATAAAAAAATAGTTATTGAGAATCATTATAATGGATATTAAATAATATTTATTTTACTTAACTCTTTATTAAATTAATATTAAACATTTTTTTTTAATTTTTTATATATTTATAAATTTATTAATATATATAATTAAATGTTTTTATAATTATAATATTCTAATATAATTATCTATTTATATAAAAATAAGGTTTTTAATTGGCTTTTATTGATAAAATTTTATTATTGATACTATTATTTTTTTGTTTATAATTTGGAAATTCATAATTAACTATTGGTTTATTTAATATTTTTGTAATTTTTTCTTTCATTTCATTAAATATATCTCTATCCAATATATTATTTCTTTCACAAAGACTATTTTCTTGTATTTCTATAATTTTATCTTGAAATTTTTTTTTTGCTAAATTTTTCTTAATTATAAAATCATCCTGAATATCACTAATTTTATTATCTTTTTCTTCTTTTAATTCATGAATTAAATCTTTATAATCATTTTTATAAATTTTTTGTAATTCATATATATCATAATCATATTTTGATTTAATTTCTCTAATTTTATTAAACTTTTCTTTATAAATATTATCTAATTCTTCCATATATTCAATTTGGACTTTTTTATAAGAATCATGATTTTCAAAATCAATTTTACTCATTGATAAACTTAAATCTATAATTTTTAAATTTGTTTCTTTTAAAATGATTTTAACTCTATTTTTTATTATATCTAAAGGATTAAGAATAATATGTGGTTTATTTAAACTAAATTTATTTATTGATTTAATTTGAATTGAAGGTTTTTTCATTAAATTTGACATTGAATAACTTGATTTTAACGTATAATTATTTGGTTTATTTCTTGTTTTTATATTATTTTCAGTATTTAAAATTTTTTCTTTTGAAAAATTTGAATATGAAAACTTTCTCTTTTTTAATAATGTTGTTTCAGTATTAAATTTGTTTTCAATTTTTTTATTTTCTGGATTAACTGAAACTTTTTTTTTATTGTTCATTTTATTTTTTTTATTAATTTAAATAATTTAAATAGTTTAAATTTTATTTTATCTAAATATGAAAAAAGTTGCAATAGAAGATAATAAAAATATAAATTCAGAAATAATTTTTAAAGAAATTACATTTAGACCTTACTTAATAAGTTATTTATTTTATGATTTAATTATTATAATTGGTTCAATTTTAAAATATATTTATCCATTAAAATCAAAGGATATTACAAAAACAAGTTATTTAACTGGAATTCCTTTATTAAGATACAATTTTTTTTTATTTCCATTTATCATTACTTTTATTTGTTTTTTTCTTATTATTATCATTTATTATTTCAAAAATAAAATAAAAGAAGAATATAACTCATTAATTAATTTTTTTCAAACTATTAATTTAGGTTATATAATTACTAATTTATTTATTTTTGGATATTTTTTTTTGGTTTATGAATTTGTAATTCAATTAATTTATAAACATTTAGATTTTAAAATAAGTGGACATACTTTTGCTTCTTTACTTTCAGGTGAAATGTTAGTAAATATGATGTGTGTATTTTTATTTTTTCATAAGAATAAAATTTATCAATTTATTAATAAAATTTTAATTTTTGTTTCTATTTTTTTAATAATTCATAATGGTTATACTTTATTATGGACAAGTTGGGTTTTTCATCCTATACCTGAATTAGTTTCTTCCTTTTTTTTAAGTGTAATTTCTTTATTTTTGATTCATTATTTTGAATTTGATAAATTAATTATTAAATTATGTAAAAAATATAATAATCAAGATATTATAGTAAATAATTTTAATATAGTTCAAGATATTCAAGAAGGAAAAGTATAATTAATTTTCATAAAATAATATTTAAATTTTTACTATTAAAAAAAATATTTTAATTTATTTTAATTTAAAAATTACAAATAAACTTTTAAAATAAATAAAAAAAAATAAAATATTTTAAAATCTCAATTTTGTAATATTTTTCAATATCCATTTATCATCTTTTAAAACTAAATCAATTTTCCCATAATGACCATTTTCCATTGGACCAGGATTAAAAATATTAATATTATATAAAGTAGAAACTCCAGTTCCTGTATGAGTATGACCATGTAAAACTGTTAAAATTCTATTTTTATTTTCATAAATAAACTTATCTAAAATTAAAGATCCAGCATAAAAACATTTTCCTTTTTCAAAACAATTTGAAGTTGAAGAATTAAAAGGACCATTATGTGAAATTAATATAATTTGTTTATTATTATCTTTTATATAATTAAATATAATATCTAAATCTTTTTTAAATAATTCTTCACATTTTTCAAAATTAGGATTTTCATTATTATCAATATAAGGATAACCTCTCCATTCTACATTATTAATATTATATTCATATTTATAATATTCTTTTTCATTTGATGTTAAATTTGTTATACTTCCACCAATTCCAATTAACAGTAAATTATTATTTAATTCATATTTTTTTTTATGAAGATTAATTGATGAATTACCAAATTTAATTTTATTATCATTGTCAAATAATGTTTTTGGATCATGATTCCCTGGAATATAAATTACATTTGGTGATATTTTTTCTAAAATTTGTAAAGTTTGATTTATTATTTTATAATAATTTTCATATTTATTTTCATTATCTTGTTCTCCTTGAGGAATTGTTACTATATCACCAAGTAAAAATATATAATCTGGTTTATATGAATTTTTTTCGCGTTCTTCTAATAATTTATTTAAATTATCTATTTCCTCATGTGTATCTGATACAATTAAAATAGATAATTTATTTTTGTTATCCATTTCTCACTTTTTTAAATATTATATAATTAAAAAAATAATAAAAATGCCAAAAATTTTTTATATTATTTTCTTATTAAATCAAATAAGAACAAATTCCTTTTTACAAAGTAAAGAACCAACATTAGAATCATTAAACAAAATAAAAAATATAAATTTATCATATTATAATTATCCATCACCAAATGATGATAATTATTATTATATTCCAATAATATCAACAAATGATATTCATGGAACATATTTTTCAACAAATATAAAAAATAATAATTTAGAATATGAAAATGGTGGATTAGATTATTTAGGAAAATACATATCAATAATAAGAAAAGAATTTGGAAATAATAGAGTCTTATATTTTGATGGAGGAGATCAATTTCAAGGAGGATTAGAGTCAAAATTATCAAATGGAACAATTATAACTGAATATTTTAATATTATGGGATTAAATGCTTCAACTTTTGGTAATCATGAATTTGATTATGGAAAAGATTATTTATTAAATATTTTAAAATTGTCAAATTTTAATTATTTATCTTGTAATGTTTTAAATAAAACTGATAATTCGAGAAAAATTTTAGAAAATGTTATTCCTTATAAAATATTTAATTTTCTTAATGATAAAATTAAAATAGGAGTTATTGGATTATCAAATAAATTAAAAGAAGAAACATCAACAGGTAAATTTAATGAATTAATATTTGAAGATTATGCAAATCGTTTAATAGAAACTTCAAAAGAGATAAAAAAAAATAATAATTTAAATGCAGTTTTATTATTATGTCACGTAGATTTAAAATGTCCTCAAAATGAAAAGAGAATGAGATTAAATATTTGGGATAAAGAAAATACAGATTCTGAAGATTGTAATAAAAATACAGAAATATATAAATTATTATATAAAATTCCAAAAGGAACAATTGATGCAGTTATTTCTGCACATAGTCATTATCAAACTCATGAATGGATAAATGATATTCCAGTTATATCAAATATTAATTTTGGTAAATATACTTCAATAATGTATTTACCATTTGATTTAAATGATAATTATAAATTAATTAATAGTGAAATTAAAATTGAAAGTCCTATTCCAGTTTGTCAAAAAATATTTTTAAAAAGTAAAAAATGTGAAATAATGAAAGAAAAAGATCAATTATTTAATTTTACTTTTCATAATATTTTTATGGAACCATATGATAAATTATTATCATTACATAATAAATACTTTGATCAATTAAATAATTATAGAAATAAAATAGTATCATATTTATTATATGATAAACCATTATCAAGTACATTAAATCCAAATAATCCATTAGGAAATATTTTTGTAGATTTTATGAAAGAATCAACAAAGTCAGATATTGCAATATTAAATGCAGGTGGATTAAGAACAACTTTAATTCCAGGAAATATTACACAAAATGATATTTATAATATGTTTCCTTTTGATAATCAAATTGTAACATTTAAATTAAATGGTTATGATTTAAAAAAATTAATTAAAAATATTCAAATTGGTAATTATTCTTTTTATCCAATTAGTGGTATTAAAATTAAAGTTATAATTAATCCTAGTAAAAAAGTTTTAAATGTTTATTTAAGTAATGGAGATGAAATTGATGATAATAAATTATATAAAATTGTAAGTGTTGATTATTTAATTAATGGAGGTGATGATTTTAGAACAATTTTAAGTTGGTTTAAACCAATTGATATTGAAAAAGTTGGTATTATTTCTGATGAATTTATTAAGTTTTATAAAGATAAACCTCTTATTAATGTTTATGATCATTTTGATGAAAAAAAACCAAGAATTGAAATTGTTAATTCTAATTTTTTATCTTAAATTTATTTATTCATTTTTATTAATCAATTATATATTTATTGAATATAGAGAAATAAAATTTAATTTTTTGAAAATGTTTATAGTTTAATATAAAAAATATTTAAATACTTTTAATAGTTAAAAAAAACAATATAAGAATTGTATTATTTTAATTTTATTCATTATTAATAATTTGCTCTGAATTTATTTGATTATTTATATTTTCATTGTATAAATTATTATAATTTTCAATTTTTGTTTCATAACTATTATCATAATCTTTAAAAATGATTTTTTCTCCTGAATTACTATTATAAAGAATATTATTACCAAATTCTCTATTATCTTTATCATTATTACTACTATTTTCATCATTCATATTTTCATCTTCAATAATTTCATCATTGCTTTTAATTTCATTAATATTTTCTGGTATTTGTCTATAATCATAATAATATTCATTATTATTATTTAAATATCCATTTATATTTTGTTGATTTTCATAAATATTATATGGAAAATTATTGTTTTGATTATTATAATAATAATAATCTTGATTAAATTGATTTTCTGGAATTTGAATATTTCCATTATTTGGATAATTCATATTTTCATTTATTAAATTATGATAATGATGATAATAATTATTTGTTTCAATATTATTTGGATATAAAATATTATTATTATAGTTCATATTTTTAAATTGATTTTCATTTTGTATTTGTTGTTCAATAATTATATTATCTTCAATATCTTGTGTATTTATTCCTTTATCAAGGTAATTTAATTTTTTATCTCCATTTTCATCAATTTCATATAATCTTTTTTGATTTTTTGGAATATTTAAATGTTCTACCATTTTATTATACATATTTTCATTTTCTAATTTTAAATCATGTATAACTCTAAGTAATTTTTTTTTAATTTCTTCAATTTCTTTTTCCCTTTCTAAAATTACATTTTGTAAATTTGAAATTTTTTTTATATAATCATCTTCTTTATTTTGAAAATATAATTCAAATTCTTTTTGTTTTTTTAAAATATCTCTTTCATTATAATTTTTAATATCAAATTGATTATTATTAAATATAGTTCTCATTTTTATTAATTCTTTATGATCTCGTTCTTTTTCATTCATTAATATTTCTTTTTCTTTTAAAAGACAATTAATTTGAATATTTAAGTTTTTGATTTTTTCTTCTAGTTCTTTATTTATATTTTCAGAATCATTTAACTTATTTTGTAATTCTATTTTTTCCTCTTCTTTAATTTGATTATCATCAATTTCTTCTTCTTCTTTATTATTAATATCACTACTAATATTTAAATCCTTATTTTCATTTTCATTTATTTCATTTTCATTATTTTCAATTTCTTTATTTTCATTTTCTTTATTTTCATTTTCACTATTTTCAACTTCGTTATTTTCTTTTTCATTATTTTCATTTTCATTATTTTTATTTTCATTAAAATTATTTTCATTCAATTCATTTTCATTATTTTCAATTTCATTATTATGAAATTTATTTTTATTAATTTCATTTTCATTATTTTCACTATTCCCAAAACTAACTATATTATTATATTTAAAATTATCATTTTTTTCATTCTTTTCAATATTATTTATTTCTAAATTATTATTATTATCTAGTTCAGTTATAGGAAAATTATTAATTTGTACTTGACTTACATTTCTACTTATTACTTGACTAGGATTATTACTTGGATTTTTGCTTGATCTTTTACTTATATTTTGACTAGGAATTTTACTTTGTTTTTTACTTTGAAATTGACTTTGGTTTTTACTTTCAATTTTATTATATATATTATTTTCAATTTGTTCTTGATTTTTATTTTGAACTTGACTAGGACTTTTACTTAAGTGTATACTTTGATTTTTACTTAAGTTTATACTTTGATTTTTACTTAAGTTTATATTTTGATTTTTATTTGAATTTATACTTTGATTTTTACTTAAGTTTATACTTTGATTTTTGCTTTGAATTTTACTCTGATTTTTACTTTGAATTTTACTCTGATTTTTAGTTGGAATTTTACTCTGGTTTTTACTTTGAATTTTATTTTTATTTTGTAAATTATTTTCATTCACTTTTTCTTCTTCAAAATTTTTTTGCATTGTTGCTAAATTTTTATATAATTCTAGATTTTGATTTTGATAAACTGATAATTGTCTAGATAAATAATCTATTTGATTTATTTTATCTTGTAAAGAAGAATTATAATCATTTTCAATTGTATCAATTTGTGTTTTAATATCTGAAATTGAGTTAACTAATCCTTTATTATATTCTTTTAATTTTTTTTTAATTTCTTCAATTTCTTTTTCCCTTTCTAAAATTACATTTTGTAAATTTGAAATTTTTTTTATATAATCATCTTCTT